>CAUJNA010003332.1:526064-558564 GCA_963377175.1 Effrenium voratum
TTACCCCTCTCCCCCCCCTCCTCTCCCCCCCTCCTCTCTCCCCCCTCCTCTCCCCCCCTCCTCTCCCCCCCCTCCTCTCCCCCCCTCCTCTCCCCCCCCTTTTCGAGTCCCAAGCGTTGCTTCGAGTCGAGTCCAGATCGATCCTCGGCCCGGGCCAGGCTCTGGGAAATGTCCAGCACCAGGCCATCCAGCGCCGCGCCCAAGGGCTCCAGGAACCTCGAAAAACGCCCACCATCGCGGGGAACATTTTTTTAACGACGGCCAGGCCCCAAGCAGGGGCTCTCTGGTGTTGAGGGTATAATGTTTTTTCTTGCAGTTCTAAAGGGACACACCCTTGCCATGTCTTCGTAATGTGGTTGTTCATGTATGTTCTTTTATGTTTCTTGTTTTTTGGGGGGGGTCCCCAAAACAAGACACAAACAGGGGAACTGAAAACCCAGTTGAACATCCAAAAGGTAGTTGGGTGTTTTGTGCCTAGGCTTGGTTTCAAAAGAAACTTAAGGGAAACCGCTGATATAGCTATTTCCTGTGGGGTGGTCCCCTCTCCAACCACAGTGTGGATGGGACAACACCCTGCGCCATTTCTAGGCGGCCTGTTCCCATTCATTGGCTGAGATGGATGAAACTCTACCAGCTGGGGCAGGAGTTCGTCAATCCACAGTATGTTCACCCATGTTCATGGGGTCTGAGCTCTGTTTGGTTGGGTGATGCACATTGGGACGTATGCCAAAAGCAACCCTCCTGGGTTGCTTATGGGTTCATACCCCAGGCAACTAGGAGGGGTGCTTAGTTGAACACAAATGGGTGTGTCTGTATTGGAAAACATGTGTTTGGTTGGTTTTAAAGGGAACCCAACATACAGTCATTTTGGTTTGCCCTATTTGACGCATACTCATATATGAATGCATTAACCTATGGTCGAACCTCTTGCCGTCTGTACTTCGGCCTTGACTAGGCCTGATGAATAAATCATGGTCACAAAACGCATTCTGGGCCGCCTGACTTCCTAGCGGTGATTTGGTGAGTGTCAAACAACCCCCATTCAAACTACTGTCTTACTAGTCGTTCTTCTTGCAACACCGTACCATGAATGAATTAAGCTGGTGCAACTCGCCATTCAACTATGTCTTAACTTTGGGAAGCCAAAGCCCCCCCCCAAAGCTGCTTCTGGAATTCACCATTCTCATGGCCTAGATGCCTTCCGTTGGTGACCAGCGGCCTACAAAGCTTCTTGCTTGGCTTCTCGGGATGTCCGAGACAACTGATACAACCCAGCGAGGCATACGTGTGGTCAAAAACATTCTACTTGTTGGTGGGAATGGCCACGGACCCCGAGAGACCATGGGCTGCGTAGCTACGCCCCCCCCTGCTCCTTACATCCAAAAAATGCGTGGGGAGCCCTTACCGCCAAAGAACCGAGGGATTAGATTGCCTGGGTAACCCAAATCCATCCCCGACAAAATGATGCACGCGTTAGATGGGCTTGTCTCAAAGGAGGGAACCGCAAACAACCAACGCTGGCTTCGGAAAACAGAACAAACCCATGTTTGTAAACTACGATACTTCCTGACTTTGGTCCAATCCCAGTAAATCTTTAGATGCTAAACAACAAATGTGCTTGTTGCTGTGAACTAGTTTTTCTAAATAGGATAACCCCCAAAATCTCGGGGTTTCCTTTTGGCTTCCCTTTGGGCCCAAGCTGCCCTCACGCGCGCCTGGCGGTCCCAGAGCGGTGCTCGAACTTCAGGCGGTCGATACTTCGGTCCTGGCAGGCCATCAGCTGGGCGCACCTCGTGCCTTTTTGAGCATCTCGCTGAAGGACCTGGAAACAAAAGGGCGATCACATTTTTTGGGGACCTGAAACGTAGACAAAGCAAGGTGAAAAGAGGTCGGCTTTGGGCAAGTGAGCTATGCAAGGCGCGCGACAATGTGCAAGGATCGCGCGAGGCGGTTAGCTCGAAATCTTGCGGTCAATTTGAGATCGAAAGTGTGCCGAGCCGTTGGGATTCGAGGTAAATGTTTGCCGTGGGGGTTTGCCTGGCTCATGCACAGCTCTTTGTACGTACCCCCAACCTCCCCCACCCTCTCCCCGTCCCCCCGAACCTCCACCTCGCACCCCCCCACCATTCCTTTCCCACCACTTCCCCCACCTCACCTCGCTATGCAAGCTTCCCCTCCCCCACCTTCCTCTCCCCACTTCCTCCCACTCCCCGCCAGCTCCCCCACTTCCGCCTGCGGTGCAGCCGCCTCCTCCGGCGCAGCAAACAGTGCCCCCACGGCACACAGCGCGTCGCACAGCGGCTCCGCGGCCTCCTCCACCCCCACCTCAGCTGGGCGTGCGAGAAAGAGAGAGTCCCTCTCAACACAAGACTCACCGCCGGGGAAGGCCGCACAAAAATCCCCCCCCCACCCCCCACCAAACCGAAATGGAAGGCTCCGCAAAAAACAAAAGAGGCGGAGCCATTGTTCAGGCGCCATGGTTCAGCAAACTGCGAGCAAAGCTGCAGAGAAAGCCCAACAACCAAGGGAGGCTCCCAATAATAATAGCTCGGCAGCTGCAGCCACAGAACTTGGAACCACAAAATGCAAAGCAAAAACACGAAAAAGTGCATGTGGATGTCGTGTAGCTTCTGGGTTCAATCAAACGTACGGCTCGCCGGGTTGCAAGATGGCAAAGGAGATTGATCCAAACCCACCCAACACGTGCCACATAGTGAGTGCCACAGAATTCCTTGAGGATCTTTTCCTGCATGGGACCCAGCACAAGCTGCCTTTTTCGACAGTGACGCTGTGAGGCCTCTTTTCGGGCTTTTTGACTACCGGCTCTCTTTGGAAATCCTGGCATTTCACTTCAACTAAAATCCTGGCTAGCCGTGCCGGCTGAAGGACACTGTGCTAGCTGTCAGGTTGAACATGGTGTAGTAGTGCGCCCAAAGAGGCAGGCCAAGTACCATCAATGGATCCCAGAAGGCAACCGGGGAACTCAGTGTCCCCACCAGGCCCTGAGATAGCCACAGCCCTAAATCGAAGTCCAAAACGACTTCTCCAGTCACACCTTGCAAGTGAATCTCTAACTTTGAGGACTCGCTCAGAGAATCCAGGGAGACCCCTGCTGGCAACAAGAACGATGGAGTGCCGGTGTCTATTATGCATGCCCGAGCATGTTTGGTGCAGTCCACCCCTTGGTACTCAGTGTCACCAATGAGGATCCTCAAAACGTTCACGTTGTACCATCCGGATGCTCCGGGTCCAGAATCTAACAACATCACCTCCGGTGCCAAAGAGTCATAGTTCTGCGTTTCGACGGCTGCTGGGCCCAAATACATGTTCCCACTCGCGCCCCCGGACCAATAGATTCCAAAGATCTCTGATCCGTCAGAGGTCCGGCGCAACTCCTGCATCAAAGGTGGCACCAAAGATGCAGTGGTGGTTGGGCACAGCACCTCAATAGCGCTGCTGGCCCTCACGCACGCACCGGAGAGGTTAGTTGTGGAAGGAAACATCTTACTTCGCTGGCGATATGCCACACCGAAAATGCCCTGGCTGGGATGATCTGTACAAAGCCACGGCGCGCAGGATCCCTCGCCAAACACGGCAAACCTGGCCTTCGGAATTCGCAGCCCCGGAGCGCCCCGGATCGTCAGCTGCCCCTGAAAGAAAGGCCCGACGTAGCCTTCCATTGGTTAAGACCCCTGGAAAAAAGTAAAAATATTTCCAGTAGTGATAAACTCCTTTGAAAACCAACAAGGGAAAACAAAAATATTCTTAAGCAAATGGAAGTAGCCATCCTGGAAGTGGCCATCAGTGGAAGGACCATACTGCTCGCATGCATTGAAGCGGGTCTTTTTGCAGCCCGGCAGCTTCTCTGGCAGGCTCACATTGCAAAATGCCACGGTGGAGGACCCTGTGTCTAGAAGCATCCGTTGTGCGGGCAGCGTGCCGATTTGCACATGAAGAAGAAGTCGGCGGGAGGAATACTCCAACTCAAGGATGTGGGCGTTCGGAGGGGCTCTGCCTTGAAGCATTGACAGCGCATCGCCACATTCCACCGCAGAAGAGGTGGCTCTTCCCAGCGCAGCCACAAGCCATGAAAAGCTGAGCAGGCTCATTTCTAGCTCCAATCAAAAAGGTCAAAGCGTCACAGAAAAAATACAGGTATTATATAATTTCACTTATCTGATCCTATCTTGCCTTGTGTGGACGCCTTCACTCCATGAGCATGTGCGAAAGCGAGCCCTCGGCACTTCAAGTCTGATGGCCAGGTTCGGCTCTACCCCCCGAGTCAACTATCGTAGTGACATATTATACCAAGGGCTGGAAGTGAATGTCCAACAAAGTTGAATCATGATCATTCTGAATGGTGTCCTTTTGTCAAAACGGATTCCGGGGCTACCGCAGGCCTTCCAGTGTTTGCTGGATTGCTCTCAGCGGCTGCAAACAACAGAAATGGGGAATTCCCCGTTTTGGGCACCTTGGTATGAGCAAAAGGCCTCGCAAGCTCAATTCTTTCTAGGTTCATGGAAAAGTAAAATTTGTTTCCAAGCGGTCCTTTTCAGGCCATCCGTTCAAAGACCAGTGATGTTTATGGAACTATGGCCGTCTCCCACAAAATAGGCGACCGGTGGGTTTCCCCTGGTTTCCGGTGAATGCAACTCCAAGAAGGGCAAGAAACCACGACAGACCAAAAAGCGTGAAGAAGAAGCGAGCGCCTCCTCCGCCAGCTCTACGCAGAGGAGGCCCACTTCGGAGATGCCCTCACCGCGAGATCAACGGATCTTGGGTGGCGGGTTGACCTCTAAACACGTGTGCGGGAAAGCCCCGGGTGGGGGGGCCGGGCAGAGGGGGGGGAGGGGGGGTTGGCAAGCGGATTGCCTGATCATCTGATCTTGGGTGCGGGTTGACCTCTTGGGGTAAGCTCAAAAAGCCCAAAAGCTCGCGAAGACGTTTTAGGACATGAAGAAACTTGGGCAACCTGGGCCCCTGCCCCTTCATATAAAACGCTGCGATTGGCACCTGGCAGGGGTATGACGGCCGAAAACCCGCCCTAGTCGAAATGACCGAAGCCAGAAGCAGAACCTTTAACTACATCGGCGTGCTACGAGATGTTCGGCACTGCCGCTTTAGCTGCATCGGCACTGCTCAGCAGCGGGAGCAAGAACATCCTCATGGGGATTCCGGAGCCCCTTCAGCCTAGTGGTTCGGATTAGTGGTTTGGAGGTGCTCCGGAAATGGCGTCCCATTTACCCTCACAAAACTTCCGTTTGCGTCGTCACCTGGGAAACCAACATATGTCCAGTAGTGATAGATTCCCTTTAAAACCAACAGGGGGAAATAAAACATATTCTTAAGCGAAAGGCTTCAACCCTCCAGTTGTCACCAATCCAAAGCACCGATTAGGGGTTACCTGACTAACCCCCTGCCATGTCAGCAAAGAACTGAGTGTCTTGCAGCCGCACACAACAACTTGAATCGAATCAAAAGGCCGAACTCAAAAAGGCAACAGGCCAAGAAGAGTGCAGTGTTGTTTTAAAACACATCACGTTGAGGAGGAGGATATTTACAGGGACTCCTCTAGCCATGAGACCAACTTGGAGCCCATTGTCTCATTGCCAACATGAGGCCAAAACTTGTGGGAAGACCCAAAGCTTCCACCCCACCTTTTTGTCAGGGCCCACCCCGAAATGGTGGTTTAAGGTCCAAACCAGTCGACAGGTTTCGGTCACACCAAACATCAACCCAGTTCGAGGCATCCTTCAAGACCGTCAAACCCAAACCAAACCCAAACCACACGCGCACACAGCACACACAGAGCGCACAGAGCACACAGAGTACACACCCACACCTCCCGCGGTTTTTCCGGGTCCCCCACTTCAAAACCTCGCTCGGAAAAATGCGATTCTTCGCCGCGCCTCCAGCAGCTGGCAGGCGGTGGCGGAACCTCGAACCAACACCAGCTCGCCGCTTGGGCCAACAACGGGGGGAGTAGGTGGCACCCATTGAACTGGAGCCAGGGCTACCACCACACAACTGGTGACGCGACCCGAGGAGGCAAATCGATGTTGCCATCCGCTTAGTCAAGGGCAAAGATTTGTACCTTGACCCCAATTCTCGGTGCTAGAGCCGCCGGAGTCCGAAGAAACCTTGAAACTACTCCATCCCCCCTTTTGACTTTGGGTCCAAAAATATTTAAACAAAAGTTGCATGTTTGATAACAATAGCAAAGCGCATGGGCCATGTTCAACCCCAAACAAGACTTGCTGGTGCTCAGTAGGCAATGGGGGAATGAACACAACATTCCCCTTGAAGGAAACCACCAGTTGGATGGTTTATAGTTCCAGGCTATTCCATTTCTCACCCGACACCGCAGGGAACAAAAGACCCCGCCCCTCGCTTCGAGCGTCCGGAGCCCAAGCGCTCCAGCGCCATCTCCGCCGCGCCCCGCAGGCGCGCAAGCTCCGCGCGCCTCGGAAAAGGCCCCATCGGAAAAATGAGAAAACCTGTGGGTGGGTCAAAATGAAACCACCAGGAGATGGACCGCAGGTGTTGGTCCATGTTGCCACCAGGGCAACCCATTTTGGGGTTACCCAATTTTTGGCCCACAGCCATGTCCAGTCCTGAAATCGACTCCAACTCTCAGACCAACAAGGGAAAACGAACAGATACTAATTTCGGCAAATGGAAGATACCCAAGAAACACGATCAAAAAGGGTGGTGCCGAATCAGTGGTTTGGTGGCAAAATGGAGGGGTTTCCCGTGTACCCTCGGAAGCAACTAGGTTCAAATCCCAAACCAATCCAGACCACCAACGAAGGGTTACCTGAATGTTGGTTGCTTGGAAGCCGGTGGCTTCTTTTCACACCAGTGACCGAGCCAGTTTGCCCGAAACACTCCCCCTGCCTGCTTTCGGAGTTAAAGCCAAAAGGTCCTTGAGGCAAGTGGCTTAAGCATGCTGCACCTCTCGGGGTTGGATCCCCGAAATTGTGAGTCATACCGGATCCAGAAGTGCGCAACCGACAGAAAAAAGAGCCGGCTGAGTTGGGAACCGAATATGTCTATTTGAGGAAAGGATCCATGTTGTACAGCGCTCAAAATTTGCAGGTGACCTGAGAAGAAAACCCAAGCTAGCCCACTCTTGAAATCGTGACCCGAAAGCTTGATGGGCTGATGGGCTTTATTACCCTTGATATCCTCTGACACTGGACTCTTGCAGTTGGCTGGCAGCTCATTTAGGAAACGCAGCCTCTTGCAAATGAATCTACGATGATCGTCCTTTGTCTACACTGTTCTCATCCGCTGTCAACGAAACATCTGTGCTCCCCCATCCGCCAAAACAGAACCACTTGTCTCATCATGTGCAATTCTGTTGAAAACTGTTTCTTCCCTGTCTTTTCACAGGATCAAAATCCCCACCCCCTCCCCGTGCTGCCCAAAACAAAACCTTAGCGAGACCCCAATAAGACTTGATAAGGAGGGGTTGGGGGGGGGGTGGCCGTTTGGACCCATGATCTTTCTGAAAGGAAATCCCTCCCAGTGCATCCAGCTGCCGCTACGCCAGCGTGCGCCACCTCTAAGTTGTTGATCAAATATCTTGATTTCCCCTCACCTGGTACAAATGAAACTGGAGGTGTCAAAATAGAATGACCTCAACAAGCTGCAGGTGTGCCTGACTTTCAACGAGCCTGGTGGCCCCAAGCCCAGGGCTTCTTCCACCGAGTCGCTCATCACACCGCAAGAGCCGCCGCAAGGCCCCCTCCGCCACCAGACGCCGGCCCATGGCCCATGAGTCGCAAAACGCTCAGAGCTGAGAACCTGACAAGTCAAGACTTGCTGGAGGTGTCCTCGTAGAGGAAATAGATGGCCCTGGTGGATAAAACCACCCGGTAAACCAGGACTTGCCATCTGTTTGTTTCTGCCGAAACAACCAAAAAGGACACCTATGCTTGCTGGTGCGATAGGGAATGACCTAGTCCGGGTGTTGGGAATGAGAACCGTTTGGGGATTCCCTGAGAGGAAACCAGAGGGGAGGGTTTTCGGGGTCATTCCAACTCATTCCCTGCTGAGAACCAGCCAGAAATCTCAAGGTCTCCAAGTGGCTTTGTGACGTTTCTTGAGGGTACGTGAGTTGACCCCTACGTCCCACGTACGCAAGCTCGCCCGAAAAGAATGCGCAGAGGGTCACTCTAACACAGATTGCGCCCCTGATCAGTCAGCTCCTTCATCAGCCCCATCAGTGTTGCTTTTCGCGAGGCCCGGCAAAAGCCCAAGGGTCAAGGGCCAAGGGCCCTAGGTGTGGCGTTGTTTGGCGTATGTTTGCAGAACCCGGCAAGAGGAGCAACACCCGGCCCTTTGAAGGGAAAAGCCGAGGATGGGTTGCTTCAAGGGAACCCTGCCTACATGCGGAACTCCTTGTCAAAGGGGTCGAGATCTCTTGTGGGATTGCTTCTTTTGTGTGTGGTGCTTTATCAAAGGAGCATGTGTTACAAAGGACGCTCCCAAAGCCAGCCGCGTTAAATAAGAACCCTCACCAAAAAGGCATACGGCTCAAAGGAGCTCTTTAAACGACGTAGATAGGTAAGGAACACTCTCCTTACAGGGCAGCACCCTGGGAAGCATACTTTTGCCATGAGAATGTCAACCATTGCGATCTAGGAAAGGGCTTGGTCCGCTGCGCCCTGACGGGCCTGACGGGCTGCACAAAGAGGATCGGCGCAAATGTTCATTGACCCAAAATGGTGGAGAATTCAGTGGGGGAGTCATGTCCAACAACCTTCGTCAGATGTAAAGAACCCTTCCGACCTGGTTGCACCCCTGCGCCTTTCAACTCGCTAGGCCAAAACCGCATGCCTTTTCACCAGCTTCGAGGGCCATGCTCGTATTGGGAGGCAACCTTCTCTGTGCTACCAAAGTACTTCCACATCTCCTAAACAAACCCCAAATCCCATCAACTTGTCGGTTCGTCCGACATCAGTTGCAAAGCTTTCCGCAGGCCTCACACATGTTCCTCCCCTCAAATAAGGAAACTACCAACTAGCAGCCTACCGAAATCTCGATTGAAATGCAATTTTCCGCCATAGGCCTAGCAGGAAACCACCACACATCAGGAACCCTCCTGGGTAGAGCTGGCATGGGCCAAACGTTTGGGGGGGCTTCCGAGCTTTCCCCCCCCCAAAGCTAAAGTGGTGAATCCTGGTGTGGTGGACCTGAACATGTTCCTTAAGCTCGAAATAGAGATCCCCGTTGCATATCAGTAAGCACCTACCGTTTTGGCACCCACGAAGAAATGATAATCAACCAACAAGGACCAAACAAGACCTGTACAAGCCAAGAGCAAAAATAGGCCACATTAATATTCGCCCATTCTGGTTTCGGACTCCCCGGTTCAACGGTGAAAACCGGGCCCCCGTTTTGTTCGCATAAATCCCCCGCAGACCCTCACGACCTGCGAGGAACCTGTACACAAACCCCTTTGGGTCCAATGGATTCGCTGCCAATCGCAGCACCTGAAAAGGCCGGCAAATCAGATCCACTGGCAGAGGGAAACCTGCCAATCGGCTATGCGATCTGTTTGTGGGAAAAGTCCATCCAAAGTCTGGCTCAAGTGCTTGAACGCCAGCCAGCCAAAGAGTCAAAGCGAACAGATCTGAGCGGAGCGCAAATCTGTGCGCTTGAAATGGACTCAAAAAGGTCCTCTCTGTGCCTAAAGCTGTCGACCAACTCATTCGGAGTACGCCGCACGGATAGATTTTGCGATGGTCTGCAGCTGAATATTGCTGGTACCCTCGTAAATGGTGCCAATCTTTGCGTCCCGGTAGTACTTCTCTGCCAGGAACCTTGCGCGACCAAAGAAGCCCAGTGAAGTCAAAATCAAAACCCAGTTTTCAAATGGTCTACCCAGAACCATGTAAAGAACTAAAAGGGCGGCTGCACCCATTTCTGGTTGGGACCGTCCCTTACTAACCTTCATCTACCCGAATCGGCTTTGACTGTGCCTCTGGTGGTATCCCCGGATCCAGTCCAACGCTCGACGCGGAACCATCGGACGTGCAAGCCCGTGCCCGGAACATCCGGGCAACCATTTTATCGCCAGAAACCTCCGGGACCCTGCCGAGCTCTGGACTCCGGAGGACCCAAAAGCGTTCAGCTCTTAGGGGAAAACCTCACGAGTTCTCTCTAACGCTGCGCGAGTCTCACGAACTTATCCTAGTTCACCAATTGGAAATTAAGGGCAAATCTCATTTTTGTTTTAAAAATAAGCTCAGGTAATATCCCCAACAGCATGCGGTGCTCTTTTTAGTGCTCGCACCGCTGGTGGAACCCTGATGGAACCCTCGTGGAACCTTACCTCAGGGCCGCCCCGGACCACCCCGGAGCCTGTCTGGGCTGAGACCCCAAAGCTTTCAGCTGTTGGGGAAAAAAAAGTCTTGCGGTTGCTGCAAGGAACTGCTGAAAACGAAACCCAAACTTCCTCCGTTGAGGTTCATGGGGTTCGGAGCAACCCGGCACATACCCTCAATCCCAACGGGAATCGCCTGCACCCTTCAAATGTATGGCTGCCGCAGCAAGAACACAACGCAAGGTGGCATCCCCAGCAACCAGAACCCTTCAGGAACCATGGCTCACCAGCTCACCACTGCGGCACTCGGACCCTGAACAAAAAATCAACAACCGCTCCACACCCCGGACCCCCTCCAGAACCCACCAGAACCCAACACCCTCAGCCGCTCCATGACGCCGGCAGCAGCAGCAAAACCTCCCCTCCCTTCATCACCCTCAGCTTGCATGGGAGGGTAGCCGCGGTTTGCCCATGACTGCCTTCGCTCGCAACTGTGGGCACTGGCCACGGAGCCCAAACAAAGCCTTCCCCGCGAAACCCTCCGGAACCCCGCCCAACTTAAGAAGGGCCGGGGTACTGAGTGTGAGGTTAGTAAGTTAGTAAGCCTGGTTACAACCCACAAAAGCCATGGGAAAAAAACAAGATGTCTCCGTTCGGTGGGTGCTATAACCAGGCGCCCCAAGCATTTCCGAGACGTACCCGACCCGAATCGATGGCCCGATCGCCGAAGAGCTCCTTGGTGAAGCCCACGCCCCCGAGCCAGTCGATGCACTGGGAGGACACGTCCTGCGCCACCTCGGAGGCCTCCGGACAGAGCCCGCGAGGGGAGCGGGGGCCCGGGGAGCGGGGAGGCGCTTTCTTCGCATCAACGCCAACCAAAAAAAGACCACGAGGGAGCCAAAGGGGGAAATCAGCTTCTACACATTGGCGGTGCGGTATGGGTTTGGAACCGATGGTGAAGAATCTGCTTGGGCCAAGTAGAACCTTCTCTGTGCTCTCTTGCCCCCTGGGCCCAGCTTGAGTCACGTCAATGGCTGTTGCAGCCAACAGAAGTGAATGTCATGTCCCACCAGCTTGGTTCTCGAAGTGACAGACGGCAAGCCTTGACCATGATTGATGGACGGCGGGCGAGACGTCCGGAACCCCGGAAAAAACAAACACTCCCAAACCACGACCACCAGACCAACCAAAACCAACAAATCCAAAAATCGCAAGCAAGCACACAAACAAACAAACAAACAAACGAACGAACAAACAAACAAACAAACAAACAAACAAACAAACAAACAACCAAGCCAAGCCAAGCCAAGCCAAGCCAAGCCAAGCCAACAAACAAACAGGAAGGTAGGCAGGGAGGCAGGCAGGCAGGCAGGCAGGCAGGCAAATACAAAAAATAAACAAATACACAAACACACGATAACATAATACAGCTGTCTATATATATATATATAATATACAACAAACGACACACAAAACAAGTTTGCGCCCGCAGCCTTCTTGGCCCCGACCCGCCTTGAGCTTGGCCATGGCAGCCTCCTGGAGGAAGGGTTGGCCGCTCTCCTTGAGCCTTGCCGCGTTGAACCTGGGGTGAAGCCGGGTGGATGGGATGGCTCCTTTTCACATCCTGACCGAAGCTTCAAAGGAAGACACCCCATCAACATGCAACCAGGTGTGCTTTTCCAAGCTTCCGTCAACAGGGAGTGGAAGCAGTTAATCAAAGGGCGCTAGGCAGTTCTGAAGTTCTGAGCCACTTAATTTACCAGCATCAACAGTCACCTTGCGTTTTGGGGGAAACAACCTCACTTTCTCTTTAAGATACAGACCCGAAAAACGGTCAAAGACAAACAAAGTCACCCCTAAAGACGTGTGAGGAAGCCTCTCGAGAGGTCGGGAGCATGATCAGCGCTTGGACCCTTTCGTGGACATGGGGATTTGTACGCCCTTGCCTAAACATTTTGGTACAACAGCTGAAAGCTATGGGGTCTCTGCCCCGATGGCTCTGGGGTGGTGTGGGGCAGCTTTCTGGGAGGGTTCAAGATTCAAAAGAGGGTTCTGGGGGGGAGGCTGCGTTTGGACTCCATACCAGCTCAAAGAGATCAGTGTTGTCCCTTTGAGACTACCTGGTCGCGCATGGATTTGACCTCTACAAGCGGTAGCAGTCTCCGAAAAGCAGGTAAGAGATGCATGTCTGGAAAGCTGTGGTGGCTTACTTGGCCAAAATATGCACGACCCCCGGGCCCCAGCGGCTCTTTCTTGCTGGACAGAAGGTCTCTTGCCGGGGAGCACCAGCACCCGGGCGGCCTGGATCTCCATGGCGGCGCGCGCGTACTGGAACCTCAAAATCGCTCCAAAGCGCGCGCCCCGTCGTGGGGGGGGGTAAGGGGATTTGTTGGGTCGCCTGGATGTGTTTCCCATCCTTTCTTTTTGCCCCCCCCCCGGTTTTCGGAAGCAAGCATGGCTGAAGGGCAAAAGATCTTTCACCTGGTGCGTGTTTTGTTTTTCTTTTTTTCTCACAGGGATCAAAAGGAAAGCGAACGGAAGACCAAAGAGAGTGTTTTTTTGGACGGGTTGGACAACCTCTTCTGTAGGGTGCCCTTTTTCACCCTGGTTCAAAGGGAAACCAAAAGGAAGACCGGTGCGTTTTTGTTTGGGGGGGCCGAAGTTTGCGTTTTTGGTAGGGAGCCTCCCTTGAAATGGAGAATTCGTCATTTGGAAAGCCTATTTGTGCTTTTCGGGCCTGAAACAAGAAATCCCCGAGGGGACCTTGATCATGGTTGAGCTCTTTTACCCGAGCTCGATATTGTTTGCCCACAGGAACTGATCTGCGTAATGGAAGACATTGCAAGCAAAAAAACGAGTGGTCGCAATCGACTTCCTGTTCAGGAATCAACTCCAGGAGTCGGCGCAATCACTGTCCTGTTCTGCCCAAACAGGGAACCCCATACAACTCCACGAGCTGTTCAGGAGGAGACGACCATCCCACTCTCACGTAAGCAGCATCATCCAAGTCACATGCCTCAAGTCTTTGCCAACAATCCGACCACAAATCACATGCCCGGCCGGCCCAGCTTTTCTTTCGGACTCTTTGGACTGGTGAATGGAACTTCCCCATCTTTCGCCGCATCTACCTCTAGCCCAACAAAAGGCTCCTGCCCCCAGAAACATCTTGGCCTCGCGCCTCCTGCTGATTGAAATCCGAGCTGCTGCATCCCCTGAAAGTCAGCGATGCTCCGACCAAACTGCTTCCTGAAGCGCCAACGAGGCGGCCAGGCCGCTGGCGGTTAGAGAAGTCACAGCGGGGGAGTCAGCCTAACATGGAAACTCTCTCTCAAAACCCCTTGATAAAAAGGTGGCTCCATTTGTGCAGTCTGAGGGAAGGCAAATAAATTCAAGCAATGAACAAATCGGTCCGTTGATCAAACCACCGCACACCCAACACCACCCCACCCCCCACCCCACTCCACCTACTCCACCCCAGCCCCCGTCCCCCCAGCGCCCCCAGCCCGCCCTCCTGGTGACCATGTACCGCAGCGCGTAGTCGAAAGCCCCCTGTGCCAGTCCCACCATCTGGGCCCCGATACCGATGCGGCCCTCGTTCAGGAGCTCCATGGCGATCTTGTAGCCCTGCCCCACCTGCCGTTGAGGATTCGAAGGGGAGCCTGGAATCAACTTTGAGTTCGAGTCAAGGAATTGTCTGGCTGAACATCCAAAATTGCAACATTGGGTGGGATCAACTTTGGGTTCTCAAGGAATTCCTTGATGTTTTTGAAGGAACGAAACTTGGGATCTACAACCACAAAAAACCTAAAATGATACGACTCCGGAATCATGGAATGGGCATCCAAGAATTTGAGGAAACGAATGGCACATCAAACACTTGGGGAAGGGCTGCTTTCGAGGGCCACCAATGGGCGAAGATGCGTTGCTTCAGTGTGCGCCCAAACCGCTGCTTGCTGGTCAGCCTGGGCCCTGAGCAAGTGTCCAAATCACGGTCTGTCTGCTGCGCTGGCCAGCCCGGGCCGTGTCCAAATCAGCGCCTGCTGGCAAAAGAACTGCTTGCCGGGCCATGGACCACTACATAGTCACCACTGCCCTTTGTGATGACCGTGTTGGCTCGTGTTGGGAACGGTAGCGGCTTATACGTAAGCCGTTTCAGCAAGGAAAGTGCGGACGTCTGTTTGTCCCACCATTGAATCCAACATACATGAACGAGTGAATATTAACACCCTGGATGTTCGTAATCATTAAGGTGTGATATGCTCCACCTCACTATGGGTTGGGGGGATGACATCTTCCCTCCATTCGGCGCGCTCCACGCACCCCCATGATGTCTAAAGGCTTCCGCTACAGGAATTCGGTACAAGAGGACCAAACCCCTCCATTCCCTTAAGCATCCACCCAGCTTTGACTGGTCAAACAAGTGTAATCCACCAAACAGGAGTTTCTGCAAAACTTGAAGACCCTCCCACCCACAAACATGGAACCTGACATAAAGGTGCAGGGACAATTTTGTTTTGAAAGGGTTCAGGTTGGTGGACAGGTTAGTAAAGTAATCGATGGACAGAGCACAGGGAAGCCAAGTGCAAAATCCTACCCAGAGGCCAGCACTATTTTGTCATCATCAAAGTCACCACCAAAGCAACAGTCTGAAGGGAAATAACCACAGTTACTGACTTTGACAACTACAAAAACAGTCAGAATAAAACTCAGCACAACTGTGGATGGGCGAAATCCAGAACTCGCGTTTAGAAACCCTGGTTTCTGATTCCATTCCCCAACGAACATAGCAACGAAGGCTGTGGGGACCGACAAGCAATGTAGGGCACATCCTTCTAACGTACCGAAACATTCAACGCACCACCGGTGCGTCCTTGTGTCCGTGTGAATTGGTTGGTGCAAAGTTGGGAGAATGGGCCCAGGATCCAATTGGGCCACTCCCCTCTGTCATGCACGGTCAGAACCAGGATTCAAGATTGTCTCAGAACACTGATCAAGGAATTTGCTGGCGCTGGAAAACGGTGTATTTAGCCAGTATGATGGCAGCGATGGACTTTTGGCAGACCATTTGAATCAGAAGCTGAAATAGCCACGTTCTTGGTCATGTTGCCATTTTAGCAGGATCGCTTCCTCGGAAATATTCTCGCTCTCGGATGCAAAGTCGAGGTTTACTAGCATCGCTTCCGCGGCGGAACCATCTGCTGCATAGACATCCTCTTCGCTTGACATTCCATTCTTCTTTCGGAAAATCTGCTCCGCTACCACAATTGAGGCTGGAAAGGAGGGGTTGAAGTGGTGCCCGTACATGTACCTCGCAGGTCCAGTAAATGGATCTATTCCAATGAAGAGTAAGTATGTAAGGAAGAGGTCGAGGACCCAATATGTAAGAAGGCAGTATTTGGTTTACTTGTAAACCAAGTATGATCCATACCACAAATCCACAAGTGTGAAGCACCTGAGCCAAATATATGGCAGCCGGGATTGCAGGGGAGATAGCAAAAGGAAGAGGTTCCACTTGAGCCAAAATGTTAGCCAAGTGGAACACTTAACAGGAGTTCAGACAACTGCATACCTACCGCTACACTTTAGCCCAGATTGTTTTTGTGGGGGGAGAGCTTTCTCACGGCTCCCGGGGCTCCCCCTGCCGGGCTCCCGAAGCCGCCTCTCCGAGGACGGCGGTTTTGGGCACGCGGCACTTCTCGAAGACCAGCTCGCAGGTGGAGGAGGCGCGGATGCCCAGCTTGTCCTCCTGGTCACTTTCTTCGGGCAGAGGATATGAGTTGAGTCCAGGGGAAGGCAACGATGTGCGTCCCAGAATGATTCCAAGAAAGGAAGGAAAGAAAAAGAGGAAAGAAGACGGAGGGGCGAGAAGAAAAGACGGAAAGAAGGAAAGAAGGAAAGAAGCAAAGAAGCAAAGAAGGAAAGAAGGAAAGAAGGAAAGAAGGAAAGAAGGAAAGAAGGAAAGAAGGAAAGAAGGAAAGAAGGAAAGAAGGAAAGAAGGAAAGAAGGAAAGAAGAAAAGAAGAAAAGAAGAAAAGAAGAAAAGAAGGAATGAAGGAAAGAAGGAAAGAAGGAAAGAAGGAAAGAAGGAAAGAAGGAAAGAAGGAAAGAAGGAAAGAAGGAAAGAAGGAAACAAGAAGAAGAAAGAAGGAAAGAAGGAAAGAAGGAAAGAAGGAAAGAAGGAAAGAAGGAAAGAAGGAAAGAAGGAAAGAAGGAAAGAAGGAAAGAAGGAAAGAAGGAAAGAAGGAAAGAAGGAAAGAAGGAAAGAAGGAAAGAAGGAAAGAAGGAAAGAAGGAAAGAAGGAAAGAAGAAAGAAGAAAAGAAGAAAGAAGGAAAGAAGGAAAGAAGGAAAGAAGGAAAGAAGGAAAGAAGGAAAGAAGGAAAGAAGGAAAGAAGGAAAGAAGGAAAGAAGGAAAGAAGGAAAGAAGAAAGAAGGAAAGAAGGAAAGAAGGAAAGAAGGAAAGAAGAAAGAAGGAAAGAAGGAAAGAAGGAAAGAAGGAAAGAAGGAAAGAAGGAAAGAAGGAAAGAAGGAAAGAAGGAAAGAAGGAAAGAAGGAAAGAAGGAAAGAAGGAAAGAAGGAAAGAAGGAAAGAAGGAAAGAAGGAAGGAAGGAAGGAAGGAAGGAAGGAAAGAAGGAAAGAAGGAAAGAAGAAAGAAGGAAAGAAGGAAAGAAGGAAAGAAGGAAAGAAGGAAAGAAGGAAAGAAGGAAAGAAGGAAAGAAGGAAAGAAGGAAAGAAGGAAAGAAGGAAAGAAGGAAAGAAGGAAAGAAGGAAAGAAGGAAAGAAGGAAAGAAGGAAAGAAGGAAATAAGGAAAGAAGGAAAGAAGGAAAGAAGGAAAGAAGGAAAGAAGGAAAGAAGAAGAAAAAGGAAAGCAGGAAAGAAGGAAAGAAGGAAAGAAGGAAAGAAGAAGAAAAAGGAAAGCAGGAAAGCAGGAAAGAAGGAAAGAAGGAAAGAAGGAAAGAAGGAAAGAAGGAAAGAAGGAAAGAAGGAAAGAAGGAAAGAAGGAAAGAAGGAAAGAAGGAAAGAAGGAAAGAAGAACAGCAGGAAAGCAGGAAAGAAGGAAAGCAGGAAAGCAGGAAAGAAGGAAAGGAAAGAAGGAAAGAAGGAAAGCAGGAAAGCAGGAAAGAAGGAAAGAAGGAAAGAAGGAAAGAAGGAAAGAAGGAAAGAAGGAAAGAAGGAAAGAAGGAAAGAAGGAAAGAAGGAAAGAAGGAAAGAAGGAAAGAAGGAAAGAAGGAAAGCAGGAAAGCAGGAAAGAAGGAAAGAAGGAAAGAAGGAAAGAAGGAAAGAAGGAAAGAAGGAAAGAAAGAAAGAAGGAAAGAAGGAAAGAAGGAAAGAAAGAAAGAAGGAAAGAAGGAAAGAAGGAAAGAAGGAAAGAAGGAAAGAAGGAAAGAAGGAAAGAAGGAAAGAAGGAAAGGAGGAAAGAAGGAAAGAAGGAAAGAAGGAAAGAAGGAAAGAAGGAAAGAAGGAAAGAAGGAAAGAAGGAAAGAAGGAAAGCAGGAAAGAAGGAAAGAAGGAAAGAAGGAAAGAAGGAAAGAAGGAAAGAAGGAAAGAAGGAAAGAAGGAAAGAAGCAACAAGAAGGAAAGAAGGAAAGAAGGAAAGAAGGAAAGAAGGAAAGAAGGAAAGAAGGAAAGAAGGATCTTGACATTGCAAAGGTCCGACGTTGTACATATGCCCAGTCGATCAATGGGTGTGTAGTGTCACTTCTCTGTCATACGTATGTCGTATTGTGCGGTTTGGGATCATTCCATGATTCCCTGAGCGGGGTTGCTGTTTGGGGAGTCTGGACCTAGCGCGTTTGGCACCAAAGACCAAAGACCAACGTTGCGCGCGCGCCATGAGTTCAACAACAACAACAACCCATGGACCGCCGAACATGAGGTGAGTGTCCTTTTGGCGGGGTTGGAAGTGTCGTTGGAAGCCTGCCTTGGCCATTCGTGGGGACTCTGAGTGGGCCGGCTTCTTCTCGAGCCCAAGAGGGGGGAAATGGTTGGGCCTGGGGTTCCTTCCATCAATCTGCAGGGGAATGCTACACGGTGACACCAAAAGCATCATGTTCCGATGCTGGCCCACATCTGGTCTACCCAACATGGAGTAGCTTAACCAGGAGCCGCCCTGAAACTTCTCATCTGCTCCTTCTTGCCAATCTGCAGCCCTGGGTTCCCCTTCTCCACCACAAAGGCCGTGATGCCTCAGAAAGCCAGGCTCAAAAAAACTGCCGCAGAAAATTTCCCCAGGACGTGGCCTTGTGTCAAAATCGGGGACCCAAGATTTTGGTTGCTCTCCTCTTGGCCCTGCGCGATTTTGAGAGGGGCTCTCGTGCCCTGGTTCTTAGTTTGGTGAGTTGCCCCTTCTCGCCCCTGCCAAATTAACTGAAGACCGAAGCAGACCTCCACCCTCCGTCCGCGCCCCCGCAACAGGGGAAATGTAAAGTTCAGGGCTCACTTGCAATGTGTTTTTGAAGGGCAAACCCATTCCACACGAAACAAAACATAAAGACCCCCCGCCCTATTGACCCGCAAAACAACACCCTCCGACTGGACCCCTGGACCCCTGGGACCCCGGCCACGGTGAGCCTTGGAGGGGTCCGCGTTGGCGAAGACTACGAAGGCCCCGGCCTCCAAGGAGTTGGAGATCCAGCACTTGCCCCCCTCGATGACCCAGTCGCTGCCGTCCTGGACCTGATCTCTCCGACCCATTCACATAGTGGTCCCCAAAAACAGACAGGCACCAAATGCCCAACGCAAAGGCCATACCTTGTGGACATGGTGTTGTTTTCGGAGGGCAGCCTTTTTCCCCTTTTGGGTTAGGAGGAGAGAATCATTTGTTGGATTTGGTCCCTGGGAACAACGAAAGGAAACAATGGCAAAAACGAGAATGGGAACACAGGATGAATAAACCAGTGATTCATGTTGACCCATTTTAGAGGCAGACATTCGCCTGTGTTCTTTTTCAGTTGTTTGGGGTGCGAAAGCGAACGTCCGCCCAATTGTCCACCAGGTTGATGGCATCTTGTCAGCTCACAAGACAAGAAGGCTCCTGGGCAAGAGGCGATCACCTTGCAAGTCCAAGAATGTGTTTCCAAAAGGTGTAAGGGGCGATTCGGTCCAGTCATGAATGGGGAATCAACCAAAACAGTAACTGCGCGAACCGCGCAACATGTTCACTTCAAGGCCCAGTTTGGGGGTCCGAATCGACGGCTTCCCCTTCAAAGGTGTCTGCTCCCCCGTTGGAACACACTGCTACCCCTCAAGAAACAAATCGCCCAAACAAGTCCCTTTAAAACGTCGCTCGAAAGTAAAGAGGTATTGTGGATGGACGACATCCTGCACCGCTTTGAATCCATGGGAAACCATTGTTTGCTGATATTTGCAGGGGCATCATCATTCCAGGGTTTCTTGGGTGGTGCAAGATTTCGTCCATCGACAGTACCAAGATCCCGAATTCCCCAAAGGGCGAAACACCGTGCTTCGCACCCCATCCCACTTTCCTCCCATGCTCCATGCTCACATCTCCGGATTTTGCCATACATGGCTTGCTTTTTGGTGCCCTTTTTATTGCCTTGTAGAATCGGTAACCAGGGGAAACCAATCGTAAAACCCAGAGATGGAACAAAAAGAACATGTCTCGGTTTAGGGTTGACTTGTTGGGGTTTAGGGCTGGCGAGCTGATTTGTGTTAGGCGCGCTGGTGCGGTGGTTTTGGGTTGCTGAGTGCAGGCTCCCTTCTGCACCCGTTGCCTCCCCCCAGCTTGGTTGCTGCAACGACCGACCCCTCTGCAAAACAAATCAACTTTGTGCGGGTCCAAATCGAAAACAAAAAATGATTTCAACCAAGAAGTTAACGTCTAAAGATCCGATACCCAAAAAACACAATCACCCGCGAAACCCAGCGAAACCCCGAGGATCCCGCCGCTTTGGTCTTCAAGGCAAAGGCGTCGGAGCCGCTGTTGGGCTCCGAGAGACAGAAGGCGCCCACGGTATCTGAGGATCGTTGGGGCGGTGGACATCGAAATTCGATAGGAGTCATGGCCAAAACACTGGCTTCGGAGGTTCTAACTCTTAAAAAATCGTATGGCCAAACACTTGTGCGGCGGTTCCAACTCTTAAGATTTATGTGGCCGACGAAAAAACAACACCCCTGCGAAACGCCGTGAAGAGAGGGATAATTGGATAGACCAAGTCCAAGTGGCAGGATGTTGTCCATCCAGAGAACTTGGATGTGCGGCCGAGATGGTAAGTAGTTAGCCACTTATAAGCCCATGACAACAAGGTTAGTCCCACTTAGCTCAGTGGACTTATGAGTGGGTAGTAACCTAGGACACCAACAGCTTGCTAGCTTGGCCCAACTCCCGAGCAGAGAATTGGAGGGACAAATTGGTATGTGGCGAAAGGGAGAATTGGTAGAAAGTTGGTAGCACTTTGGTACAAGAGAACAACATGTACACTAAATTTCCCCTAGTGGATGGCCCAAAAAGGGCCCAAACCTTATATTTACCACTAAAATGATCCAAAAAGAGAGACAAGTGTATGAGGTTCATGAACTCAGGAAGTGAGGATAGGGACCCTCCAGGTCTCCCAGGTCTTCCAGGTCTTCCCGGGTGCGCCACGGGCCTGTGGCCAGCCGTGGCAGGAACTCCTCTTGCAGCTCCTTGCTGGCGTAGCGCTTGAAAGCCTCAAGCTTTCCCGCGGAGGAGCCCAACTCCTCTCCCATACCCAGGTTGGAAAAGGGCGGATTCTTGAGCACCATCTGTACATATGCATATGTATAAACTTATATTTTCTGTTTTCATAGTGTGTATGGTAAACACATATATGTATATACACATGTAGATTGTAAATATTAGAAGTGCGCTCCCCATGGGTGCATGTTCTGAGAACCATAACTGCTGGTGGGAGGGGCCCCCTGTTCTCCCTGAGTTGTTGGCAAATAACCCACTTACACAGCTCCAGCTCCCCTGCAAGTTGGGTACAACTCCAGGTTGGTACAGTCGTTACAGTATCGCCCGAGACGAATGCTTGAGATCTGCGGATTTGACAAACAGCCAACCTCCACCAAGCCCCCTGGCGAAGCCAAACTCCTGCCCCAACATGTTCCCTGAAGAAAAGCACTAACAGGGGGCTATGAGGGGGGGGTTACCTTGTTCACCCCTGAATAAGGCCTTGTGAGGTTTCAGGCATTGACGCGCACAAAGATGCAAAGTCAAATTCAGAGTTCTTCGACCCACGAGACCAGCACCTTACATGGACCCTAATGGTGATGAGTTTGAACCCACCCACAAAAGGGAATCAGGTGACGTGTTACCGTCACAAACCCCTATCCTTGAAACCACCACGTGGCCCTGGTGGATTTCTTTCAGGTTTGCATTTGAACCCACCGAAAAAGAGTTGCTTTTGGATTGAAACCCCCTGGTGTCCAAATACGGGAACCCCAAGATGCTGGTCTTCCTTTTGCAAAACACACTCAGGAGAGTCATAATCAGCAAAACTGTGGCAGTCAAGGAGTCTACCGTCAACCCCAAAACCCATGATGATTAATCAGAAGGGCGGCTTTGTTGAAAGCTTTCCGCGGTGACTTGTGGCAAGATGGAAGTCCACTAGCAGCCTCGCACTCTCATGTTGGAAGCATTAATTGCACATCACCTCACTAGGAAAATAGTCGATGCGTTGCCCCTACAAAAAAAGGGTACCCTCAAAAACATGGACATCCAATTCTCTGCCCCAAGCGGTTGTGAGGAAGCCAACACTCCGAGGGGCTGTGACCAGCAAGGTGTTGTGGATGTCCTGGAGGAGTTGATCCGCAAGTGTAGCTCCAACGGAGCTGGGCTTGCATTTCTTGGGGGCCGGGGCTCTGGGTTTCCCGCAGTCCCCTTGGAGGCTTTGGAACCCATTGGAAAACGCGTTCTCCAAACTGGTCTGCGCCTGAAGACCCAGGGGGACCCCATAAAGACCCCGAAGTCGGCCCTTTTGCATATGACTTTTCCCTGCCACCGAACGTGGAGCATCCCAGGCCCTGAAAAGCGATCTTCCTCTAAAAGGGAGCTTCTGGGGGTTTCCACGTTAGTGAGCAAGAGGGTCGCTTGCATATGTTCAATGACAAATGGCCTATCCGCACTGCCGTCCTTCTAAAGCAACAAAAAAACATGTGGCAAGATGTGTCAAACCCAGGAACCCAGGATCGGATGCTTGCTGCTTCCTTCCTTTTTGAACCCATTCTGCACAGGTTCCCAACCGTCTCATGCACACATGGGAAGGAAACTAAATCGGGGAACAGCGGGCTTACCACCCTCAAAAATTGTCGGTGGGCTTGAATCCCAATACAACATGTCCACCAAAGGGTTCCTAATCCGAATTCATACCCAAATGAGGTTGGCTCTCCCTGCTGGAGGGTTTGACCGGGACATCGCAAGGAAACCATGTTCAGGGGTCCAAAGACTGTAAAAGCACTCACCAGAGGACCCAAAATGGCTTTCCCTTTCATGTCTCTTTCAAACCAACCCAAAGGTGATCCCCCCCAAGCAAAATCAAAAACTCAGTCCATTCAAGTGACGTCCTCAAAGTTAACCTCCAAAGTTGTGGCAACGTAGGGGGACCCTACACATGCCTGCTTTCCTTCTTCTCTTTCACACGAGACTGAAAAGAATACCGGCTCAAACAACCCCCCCCAGCAAAATGAAACCTCTTTGGGCCCAGGCATACCTCACCCCCATTTTCAGGCCACCACCACCCCCATAAAACCTCTTTGGGCCCCATACCTCGCCCACCGCCTCTCCCTTCCCTCTCCATCAGCGCCGACACGGCGGGATCCACCTTGGCCACCTGAAGCCCGGCGACGGCCGAGGCCCTGCCCTCGAGGACCGCTGAAGCGGAAACTTATCAAAGAATTCGAACAAAAAAAAGCTAAGATGATTGAAACCGCCATTTCGGGAGCCATGAGCCAAACGCCCCATGGAAGGTCCTGTTCTTTCTGTGCCTCCAGTTCAGCATTCATGGGTTGAACAGGTAGTTGGCTCACCGGCCCGGACGCTTAAACTTGTACAGGTTGGATGCCTCGAATTTGGGTGTCTTTGAGGATTTGCTTCCTCTTGGATTTTATCTTGGATTCCCTAGAAACCTTTCCATGATAGGTAACGAGGCAACCCTAACAAGGGCCCCCCATGAGTTTGGACGCGAATCATTTGAACATGAGAAAGACAGAAGCAAAGGGACGGGAAAGACCAAAAAAACAACCAAAAAACCACCACAAAAACAAACAAGAAATGCATGTTCGGCCTTCGTCTCGAATCCCGCAAGCTTTCGGTTCGGGGAACCCGAAACCCGCCGGAAACCCACCGGCACGCCACCGGCCAGGCGCCTCCTCGATGGCCAGGCAGGCGGCCGCGAAGCCCAGGCCCACGCCCCCGTGCTCCGCCGGGACCTGTCTGAGGCGTCTCCGGGGGGGAAAAACGGGAGACGAAAGGAGCGGGCTGGGCAAAGGAAACGAAGAAGCCCTCAGCAAGATGGGTACAAATTTTGATTGGGATTTTTTGGTGGACATCGTTTGGGTGGGGATTTGTGTCCACCAACCACTTTTCAGGGGGCTCCCCATTAAAATGGCAACATCATCACCCGACAAAGCAGGAATGGTCTCAACATAGGCATCGGAGCTGTAGATCAGCACGTTCATGAATTCACACCAACCATGGCAACACTCGGGATGAACCGAAGACCATGCCAAATAAACATACCCTCCCTCCCACTAACATGAGGGGGTCCCTTCAAACGGATTTCAATCTTCCAGGTACCTCCCCACAGGTGCCATGTTAGCTAGAGGAAGGGTCATCACCCCGGATTAAGAACCCCCCAAACAAATGTTGACCCGGGATTAAGAAACCCCTGTTTATTAACAGGGGGGTGTCCCTGGGTTTAGTGGGGATTTGTCACTTTTGGAGGCCCCAACCCTTGCTCAGTGTCCAGCTTGGGTGCTTCTGCATTTTTGCTCGAGGTTTGCTTGGTCTTTGGAGGTTCGTTGGATTTGTGGGGCCTTCTTTGCTTTGCCTTGGTTTCAACCGCGAAAAGGATACCAACTGAGACCCACCCAGCTAAAACGGACCGCCTGGCGGCCAACATGTCGGCCACAAAACGGGAAACAAGGGCCGCGATGCGTTCGGGAGAGAAAGAGCTGGTCCGCATGGCTTTCGACATCTGCCCAAAAGGCCTTCAAATATGTTTTTCTCCAAACAACCGGGGAGTCTTGTCTTGGGTGTGGCTCAAACTAAAACACTTGTGAGCCACAACTCCACGAAACTCCTCCTTTTGCCAAAACCACCTCTCGGCCCGGTGAAGGACACCTCCGTGCTTGCCTAAGCCTTCGGTTGACCTTTTGGGTTCCCTCAAATCCAACCTGAAAAGGAATTCCCCCCCAACCCAAAAACAACTTAAAAAAGGGCAAAGAAAAAACATAAATAAAACGAACAAGGGAACAAGAACGCCCAACACTCCCCCAGCATCCCAAGAGGAAACTCGGGAAAAGGCCCACCTTTCACCCCGAACATCCCCAACGTCTCCTCCCTCGAACTCCGAAGTTCGCCGACTCGCCGCTCCTCGATGCCCATGAGGCCCTGCTCGAAGAGGGCGTCCACCACCTCCTTGGGCATCGCCGCCTTGTGGTCCATCTCCTGCCATCCGCCGCGCGGCGCGCCACGCGCGACACCTTTCCCCCAACCCATCAAACAAAGTTTCCACTGCCCCCATGCAACTGCCCTGAGGGCAATCCCGTCATATGCCCAGTATGCTTCAGGGAATGTACCCCAATTCTCCCAGCTGGTTGCGGGGTTGATCTTAAATCCAACAAAGCCCTGGAAATTGGCTCAAAACAAATTTCAGACCCCGGGGGCAAAAAGGGGCAGGGAACAGAGTTGCTTTAAACCAAGCAGAGAGAAATGAGCCCCTTGATGAAACCACCGCAAGAGGACACATCCTCAAGTGGCAACCAGAAGATATTTTTCACATCACCCTGAAAACAACAACTACTTCTCAGCTAAGACTAAAAGAACAAACACACACACACACACACAGGACATGTCTCGGCCGTTTTCTGAAGAAAACCGACCCCCCGGCCGCCGCCGGTTCGTTCCATCCTGCACCTTGGGCGCCAGCACCTCCGCCGCGAAGCGCTGCGCGGAGTCGCGGAGCATCTCCTGCGGGTGTCCGAACGCGACCAAAAAGTCCGCGGGTGAGAGGGTTGAACTGGAAGGTTCCCGGGATTTGCCTTTCAGCCAAGAAAGGTGATGGAATTGATCCAAGTGGGGGAAAGAAAGGTGATGGAAGCGAAAGGAGAAGGGGAGAATCACGGAAGCCAGAAAAAAAAAGAGGAACCCCTGCAAAGTCGGTTGGCAATATAAGTCCAGGCACTTGTCAGGCCCTGAGCCACAGCTGAAACAACCTTGTGTGAGTAGGCCTCAAAAAGGAGGCGCTGGTTTCCAGAACTTTGGCCAACCCGCAGAATTGCGAGATTTCCTGTAAATTCACATTCAACCACATCTCACCAAAAAGAAGCTTTTTATGGCTTCCCGCAATTTCTATCTGGTTCAACCCACTATCTTAAGTCTGATCAAGGCAACATATTACGTGGGTTAAATGAACGGCTGGGAAGCGCCAAGTCATGGGGACACAAATCTGAGTCCATCCGACAACGCCAATCGCTCTCCTCGTCCTCCGACAACGCCGTGACCGCCGCGGCCTTGGTCAAAGAAAGGGGGGAGATCTTGGATCGGAAGCGGCACCCGCCCAAAGTCCTGGGGGTCCTTTTGGTTTCCACGCTAAAACCCACAGAACAGGGGGCACCCTCAAATCAAAGACACACCAAGATGATGGTTCCTTGTAGGACTTGGACCCAAGATGGTGGTGTTCCTTTTTGGTCTCCCCGCGAAAAGCCACCAAACAGGGGGGACCCTCAAATGTGTCACAATCAAAACCCGGTATTAAAACGATCTACCAAAACCAATGAACTACAGAGGCGGCCGCACCTTTTTGTGGTTGGGACTGTCCCTTGCTAACCTTCACTTGCCCGGGTTTTGACTATGGCTCAACTGAAGACACACCCAAATGAACCTGCGTCAACCTGAGCCGAGATAAAAGAAAAAGCCAAAAACCACGCGCCTGGCTGCAGGTTCGGAGCTGCGCCAAAGGCGCCCGCCTGACATTTCTGGTATTCTGGCGGGTTGAACCCGTGCCCAGTGAGTCCGCTTACCATGGTTTTAGTAACCAAGGGCTTGCCACCCGTGAAAAAACAACAACAAAAAAACGGAAAATGCTTGGTGACCTATTTGTGTGGCTTGTCTGGGATCCACTGGGATGCTCCAAGCTGCTGAAACAGCTTCCCTGATGAGAACCCTTGAGGGGAAAAAGCACGAAAGTGGAAGACAAGCACTTGTTTGCTTTCCATTTGCATGCAAGCGCACCACTCCCTTGAGATTGCAACGGGACCAAAAACCAGCGAGCTCAACGGCACGGCGCGGAGCTCGCTCCCACGGAAGCGCCCCACTCCCCACCGCGCATCGGCGAGTCGACCCCTCGGAAGCCACCCCAAGGCTCCAACGAAAGCCGCCCGCCTCAGCGGCAGCCGGCCTCGGACATGCGCTCGGGGGGGGGGCGTCCGCTGATCCGCTAAGGAGGGCTATGGGGAGGGGGGCTATCCCTGATTGACCGCCCTTGACAGGCCTTATGGCAAATCGGCCGCCGCTAGGGGTCAATTGATGTGTTGGCCTTTTAAGGGTTGGTTGTCTCTCTTTGTTTCTGGGTTGCTTTTTGAGCCTTCTTTTGCAATGACCCCATTGAGGGTAGTTTGAATCATCCATTGGGCAGCAGACAAGCCTATATGTCCCACCAAAATATTGCGCCATTCAAGGGAACCCCCAGCTTGAATGGCTACCCTTCAGGGAATTCATCGGGCAACTTTCTCCGAAAAAGGCAGCGAAACCCCACGGTGCTCCAAATATAGCGAAACCCTCCAGAAAGCAAGGACCAAACCTGGATAAATCAAGCTGTGGCGAGCCCAGATCTCAAGCCCGGAGCAAGGAAACAAAAACCCGGCGGTGGTGGGAGTCCCTGACCAACCTGGGTTTGGTGGATGGACACAGCGGTCCAACTCTCTGGGTTCGAAAAACATCCCCTGCAGGCCAGGCTTGTAGAAGCTGAGCCTCTGGTCGGAGCTTGGAGGTTTGATCCCGCGTTGGCGCGTCCCAGGCCAGAGGAATGAAAAACGGACCGCTCTAAGGACAGATCCATCCGTCCAAAAACGTCCCCTGGGGAAAGGTGCCATCTCTTAGCCCGAGCTGTTTCAACCAAAAGCTAAAGTCCGAAGATCCGTTCCCCTACCACCAATGAACTTGGAACCTAACAGGCGGTCCCTTTCAATGGAAGACGGTCCAAACCACGTCCGTTTCCATGTCAATTGGTGGGAGGGACCAAATCTCACCTGATTTGATCTGACACATGAGATCTGACCTGACATTAAAATCACCTTATGTTGATCTTGTGTTTCCGTTAAGATCTGATTCAACTTTCACCGCTCGAACTTCCAAAGCCCGAAGGCCCGGGGGAACTGAAGAGCGGCTGACGCTGCGAGTGAAGCCCAGCATGGTGCGGGAGTGCGGGGAAGCGTCCAGCGGGCTGCACAGAGACTTGGGACGAAGCGGAAAAACATGGGAAATATTCAAGGGAAATGAATCTATGAAAGGAACAAGGGAGTCCGAAAATCACGGGAAACGTGAAAGTCTGCTTTCGTTTTGTGCGTCCCCTCTTTTTGCTGCTGTTTTGGCGTCGCTTGACGAATGGAATGCATAGGAGCTGAATGCTGCGATGGAGCGAGCCAAAAATTTGCGAGTCCAGGCGGCTGAGTCTCAAACAGCTCAATCTTCCAGTCGATTTGCCAAACAACCAAATCTTATGGGGGGGGTGTTTCGGGGTCCAGGCAAACACGATAGGTTGCCTTCGAAACCAGCCAAACAGAACGCAAAGGTGGATCCCAACAGAACGCTTTTTACAGATCGCAACTCTGATTTCTTGGGGTTCAAAACAACCCAAAACGGGGTTGCCTCTCACCATGACCCACGCTTGGGACTGGTCTCTTTGCTGCCCTGTGGTAAACCAAAGCGAGCCCGGCCATTTCTGGTGGCAAGACTCAAAAATGACAGGCGCTACTGGTATCTTCCAGGTAGCTGGTTGCAACAATTCGCCCTCCAGGTTCCCTACATGTCCGACCCACAAAACATCCCAAAGGGGAGCTCACCTCCAATTGGCAACCAAAAGATGTTTTAAAGCACTCTTGCAAAAAAAATGCGCTCCCCTGACCCACGGATGCCTGACACTGGGCCCAGCCCGCTGAGGCTGGATCGTCCAGGACAAAGACTACCACGTTGGGGATGCCCAGGCTCCTGGAAGGTTTTTCCCGTTCGAAGAACGGCCAGTAACCCCCAAAGTGGGAAAGAAAGGATACCCAGGACACCTTCATGAACCCATGAGCCGCTGCGGTTCCTCATTTGGTGGCGAACCATTGCCAAGAAGATGGCTTTCTCTGGAGTTCCGTGGGTGGACAAAAACGCATGCAGAGAAAAATAGACCATCTTTTTCTGAGAATACCTTTCAAACGATCCCGAATGTTTCAACATGCGGAGACCAACCAATTGCAGACCTTCCCCTCCTGCCTCACACGCTGCGCGAAGGCTGGAATGTACCTCAGTGTGATCAAGGTTGCTGCCAGGACCCGATGTCCTTGAGGAACCCAAACAAAACCAAACCCATCTTCGGCTGGAGGTTGATCATCCTTTCGAGGCTAGCGTTGCTCACACCCCATCTCCGACTTCAGGACCCAATTCTCGCCGGGCTATGAAAACAAAGGCACCCCCAGAAGGTTCCAAGAAAGAGACACCTGGCGTTTCAAGGCCAATGTCTTGGCGTGGACCCTCGGGCGTAAGTGTGGATGCCCCGAGGAAACTGCCCGTCAGCGCGCTGAAATGGCTTTGGTGAGGTTGCAACCGCCGCCCGAAACAGGCGCGAGACTCCCCGAAGCCACCCTGAAACCGGGGGTGCTTCATTTGAGGCTTGGGCTTCTTGGTTACATGGGAAAAGAATCCGGGCCCAAGAAAAGGGCGGGACTTCAAATCTTTTGAGATTGTGCCAAACTAGGGATTTAGGTCGAGGCGCTTGGACATTTTCCCAAAGACCATGGTCACAAAGACTGGCACCTGGGCGCCAGGACATGGTAACCTCACTTCGGGTCAAGTCGATTGGCCGAACATGGACTTTGGTCTACAGCTGCAAAGACCAGAAACTTGGGGACTGAGCAACTAAACGTCCCAGCGAGCCAAGAATGTTGCGGTTTCGGGACTGGCCCGCTGTGCGGCGAAGCACACGAAAAAACGAATCACCCTGAAATAAGGGGCCTTTGCAGCGCCTATATCGAGGCTTTTCTGAGCGACATGACTGTTGGGACGCATAGATTTGCCTCGACTTGTGTGTGCGCTTTTGTTCCGAGGCACGCCCCAGAAAAAGCCTTGTCTGGCTTCTTTCGGGGCGAGCCAATTGGCAGAGAGATGAAGATGGCCATGTTGCCGCACGTCAACGAGCGCAAACTTCCAACCTGTAAACACCCAAAATCTAGGGGACACTTCCCCATTCTTTCCAGGGATCCTTCTTTTCAGAAAACCATCAGAACCCCAGGGGAAACAGCTGGTTTTTGAAAAGAACGATGGTAGACAAGAATGGGGAATCAACTCCTGGAAAAAAGCAGCGTTCAAAATTGGAGCTTAAGCGCAGGCTGGAAGCAAGAATCTGAGTCATAGGTCCAGTACGACCCAAGGCCAAGGGACTGCTTCCTGCTAGACTTCCACAGGAATTTATGGGGTGGTTCCCCAAATTTGGAACCTCTCTGGGTGGCATGTTGGTTTTGCGCTTGTTTTGGTGCCCGAGTGCTTTCCCTAAAAAGAAAGTGTTTTTTTTTAAGAAACCGGCTATGCCCTCTTCTCCCTTCCCAACTCAGAGTACCTTCGTATCGCTCAGCGTGGCCTTCCCTTGGGGGTGAGTGCGGAAAAAGGGAAGCCGCTTGGAGAGTTCTTTCAGGAGTCATAATCAAAACCCGGTATTAAAATGGACCACCCAGAACCATGAATTAAGAAGGCGGCCGCAGCTATTTCTGGTTGGGATTGTCCCTTACTAACCTTCATCTACCCGGATATGTATCAAAAACAAGACTCCAAAAAAGCACTTCAGCCTGAAACGGGTACACCAAACAAACAGATACTTCGCAAGCGTTGGTATGGTGGCAAAAAACTTTGTTTTGCAGCCTTACTAAAAGTGAACCGATTAAAACAAAAACAAAAACTTGCCAAGAACCGTGAAGGATAGTGACTGTGGGGCTCGGACCAAGACTTCCGGACCTTCCCGCTCCACTTGGCCGTCTGGCTGCACCATCCAGCGAGTCCAAGACCCTCGCCGCCTGCCCAAGGACCTCCGGGGGGGGGGGGGGGTACTGGGGCAGTATCGTTATGTTAAGAAATGATTCTGAAACCCGAACCCATTCTGGGTGAATTTTAATACTTCACCAGCCTGAAATAAGGTGGTTGGGGGGCCATTCCCCACATAAACCACCATTTGGGGTGAGGTCGTGAGAGGTCGTTATAATTCACCCAGACCCAATGGACTGTCTTTTGCTTCAAGGCCAAACACCCAACATCTTTGTTGTCTTGAGCCTATCTGGCCGCCCTCTTTGACTTGCAGGGCGGGCTGCCAAATCCAGCGCGCATCCACGGGCGCAGTGGGCGGGTCCCTGCACCTCCCTTCTGTGGCCCTGTACCCTCAAAACGAAGGCCCATTTTGCGATCCGCTGGTCTGAAAAAGCTTGGTTTCCTCAAAACCCGGCCAGGTGTCGATTTTTTTTTTTTTTTGGGGGGGGGGTTTGGTCTCCAGGTGAATCACAATCAAAGAGAGATTTGCGACTTGAAAGGCTTACGGCCTCCCCTCCTGCGCGGCGGCAAGTCGACACTCGGGCTCCCCCAGCAAGCACGTTAGCCCATCGTCCTGCTGTCATATGCCAGAGCCCCATTCGAAACGGGTCCGGCACGTTGGCCCCAAGGGAACCGAACGCTCGCGAAAGTCGGGACTCCCCAGCTTCAAGGGGCCAGCGCTTGAGACCAATACAGCCTCTAGGCCCATGCATGGAGAGGACTCAACTGCGGCGTCCCCGCCGCGCGCCCCACACCCGGCCAGCGGTGCGCAGATCGGCTGCAGAGGCTGTGGGAATTACCATCCTCACAGTTGCAAGATCCGTCTTGGGTAGGGCACAGAGAACCGGCGCTGCAAGAGAGGGAGAGGGAGGGAGCGAGGGAGGGAGAGAGAGAGAGTGCAAGCAAGCAAGCAAGCAAGCAAGCAAGCAAGCAAGCAAGCAAGCAAGCAAGCAAGCAAGCAAGCAAGCAAGCAAGCAAGCAAGCAAGCAAGCAAGCAAGCAAGCAAGCCAGCAAGCAAGCAAGCAAGCAAGCAAGCAAGAAAGAGAGAACAAAGTAAAGCAAGAAGACGCCTGCTGTGGTCCACCACCAACGCCCAACCAGTCAGAAGGGCACGCATCTTGACTCCCCTCTTTCCGCCGGCACATGCCCGACTTCTGGCCATCATAGCGGTCATTGACTGGCGCAAATGACCCTGGCCGCCATCAACCCACTCCACAGAGGGGTGGGGGGGGGGGCTTTGCAATGCGACTTCCCTCACTTCCTGAAGATTGGCTGAAAAAGCGAAAATTTGAGTTCATCACTGAAATGGCTTGCCCAAAAGTACAGAATCCAGCAACTCGGGAAGTGAGCTCCTCTTTTGAGCAAACAACGCGCCTGGCCCGGGGGGGGAAAAAAACTGCCTGCAGAGGAGTCGTCTTAGACGGGTGTTCCTCCAGAGGGGAAAAAAGACTGGCCGGGTTTCTTGTAGCTTCCCTTGAGATGTGGGATCCCTATTCTGAAACAACACATGGGACAAAAAGCCAGAGAACGACCTGTAAAAGGAATGCTCCCAGGGTCTCAGGGTGCCGCATTGCAAAATCGTGGGGAAGATCTGGCCCCCCCACCCCTCACACAAAAAATGTACAACTTTTTCTTACATGCTCCCCAGACCACAAAACAGCCAAGGAAACGGCCTTGGAGCCTCAACTCATCT
>CAUJNA010003332.1:563564-606121 GCA_963377175.1 Effrenium voratum
CACCAAAACACCACGAGCCGCCATAAACGTCACGTGGAGTCCCCGGCCCGCCGGTCCGCCTCCCGGTTTGGCCGCACAGGGCGCGGCACCTCTCTGCGGCGAAGGGCGTGAGACCGGGCTCTGGGTCCAGCAGGAAATAGGCCAGCCTGTGGCTCCAGCGGCAAAAAGAATCGGAGCAAAAAAGAAACGTGGAGCTTGAAAGACCTGGGAGCTTAGGAGCTCCAAAAAACAGGTTCTGGCTTCACTGCCCTTTTAAACCCCAGGACGCACCGCCCCCACCGTGCGTGGACGAGTGGACCAGAGCGCAAGTGAGAGTAAAAACCCAGGAGGACCCCAAAGGAAGTCACCCCACAACCACCCCAACGAGCCGGGAGCGGGTTTTTTCTGGCTTCACTGTTGCCCCCCCCCCCCCAAAAAAAAACAACAACGCCACGAACGTGTGGGTGTGTTTTAAAATAGGAGAATCCCAAAGGAAGTCCCCCCCCAAAAAAAAAAAACAAAAGTGTCGAACAAGTGGGAATGACATGGGTCCAATCCCATGGATTTTGGTGTTCCTGTTGTTCCTCGCAAACAAACCCCAAAAGTGGTTTGTCAAAATAGGGGGCCACAAAAGGATGTTATATATCTTCCTGTTGTGCCTCTCAAACAAACCCCTAAAACGGTACCTTCAAAACCAGCGGTTTGTCAAAATAGGGGACCGTGTTTGGGGGCCAAACACGGTGGTTGTCCTTTGGTCGCCCTAACATGATAATTAGCCTCAAGCAACACAACCTCATATTATTGTGCTTTTCAAAATTAGTAATTAGCACAAGAAAAATGCTTGATTTAATCAATGGCATACTGGACAACGGCGGGTCCTTTTTCGGCATGGCCCAGCCCCGGCTTTGTTTGTTTGGGGCCAATCAAGCTGAAGAACCGCTTCACATCAGCTTTGGTTGTCTTTCTTTGAGGGTACCCCTTGTTGGGTGTCATCCAAGCTGGTTTCATGATTTCCTGTAAAGTGCCACCGTTACTTCTCTTCGCAGGGATGCCTTCAACTGTTCTGACTGCAGGGATGTGGCCTGCACTGCTCAACAATAGGCCACATCAGAGGGGCCCTTGCAGATGCCAAAGCGACGGAGCATCCCTCACTTTCCAGGCTCAAACTGCCCTCTGCCCGCAACAAAATTGGAACATACCCGATGCACGAACCCGCTCCGAACCCCCAACCTTCCCGACAAATGAGATTCGCGACATTTGGTCAGAAACCATACCTCAAAACAAAAAGACAAACACCAGTAAAGCAAACACCAAACAACAAACCCAAAAAGCAAACACCGACAAACAAACACCAAAAAATACCAGACCTCAACTTCTCTCCTCCCTTCCACCCCCTTCTCTTCGCCAGAGGGCTCGTCGCTCGCCTCCGAAAACGCGGCTTTGAGGCGAAGGCATCCGACAACCGCTTTGGGCGACAGCACCCCAAGGTGCTGCAGCTCCAGTCGCGAGAGGCCCAGCTGGAACCGGTGCCTCGCGCCGATTTTTTTCCCGTGGCGAAAAGGCGCGAAAAGGCGTGGGTAGCTCGTCTTCCCATTTAAGGGGTGGGTTTGAAGGGAAAACTGAAGGGCAACCGCCAATTTTTTTTTTGGGGGGGGGGTTCCCATTTTAAGGCTCACCGAAATAGGAGGGGACCCAAAAAAGGGGTTCGACATCCTGGCCCTTGGGAAAGCAAAAGGGGGTGAAAAACAAGGGAGGCTTCAAAAAAAAACCTGCCTATCCGCAGCTGTTGAATCCCCCCAAGCTGCCGACAAGGCCGCGCCTCACGCGATTCTGCACCATGCCCTGATGGAGATCGTACCTTCGGCTTCCGACCCTCCCTGCAGTGCGAGGGCGGACAGGTCCGTGGGTCCGTGCTTGGGTGTTCGCCAAAGCAAGTTGCAAACCACTTAGATGTGGTGGATGCTTGTTCTTGGGGCAGGCTAACCAAGTCATGGTGACCCCGGCTTCATAAACCCGTCCTGGTTAACGTGGCTGAATCCCCACAGGGACACCCCCCGATCAAATGCCACCTGGGGTTGAACAAAATCCGGGCATCTCCACCTTGGCAACAAACATCCGCGACCCCAAAATGGCGGTTGTCGTTTTGGCTTCCCGTCACAACCGGGGTGCCCTCAAAAACACCAAGTGGGTCAGAGAGAAAGAAGCTGACATCCTCCGCTTCAGGTTGCCCTTGATGATTGGAGGTTGTTGACCCAGGTCGTGATACGCAGAGGAGACACCCTCCAAGCCTCCAAACCGCCAATTCAAAATAGGAAGCAACGGAAAACCGAGATTTCAGGTGTCTTTCTGCAAATTCAAAGTAATTTCCAAACCTGACCCCAAGTAAAGAGCTTTCATCATGTTGAGCGCGTTGTTTTCCAGATTGTCAGCTTTGTTTATCGGTAAGCTCACCATTGACATGGGGCACACGGTCCGCCCGTCGAAAAACATCCGACCGCCCGACCCCTCCGCGCCATCAGCTCTGGTCAGGTTCTTGGAGCGTGAAGGTTGATATGCTGGTTGGACACACTCCCAGTTTGGGCTGGTTGGCCCTGAAAACGAACCTTTGGCAACGGTCTAAATGGGATGCTTACCCCACCCACCAAACAGGAGCCTGAGACGGTCCTCGGGCAAAACGGAGAGAGGGCAAAGGCCGTCGTCGGGAATGCATATCGCTAGTTTGCAGGTATCTGGTCCATGCATTCTGTGAAAGCGCCCCACAAGACTGACGAGCATAAGCTCTTCTTTTGTTCCGTTTGGGTGCCGTACGTTTGGCTTCCAATTGGGCCCCAAGTACGGCCTTCTCATGGGACATGGGTGTGCATCTTGTTGCGGGTACTATTTTTGGGCCGGTTTTTGAATGGGAAACCAAAACCGCCAATGTTCAGGGTCTAAGACAAACCGTGGCGAGGAAACCACCGGTGCCCCCAACCGGTTTGAAGGATTTTTAGGGGTTGAGGCTACGGATGGACAAAATCCAGCAGGTGCTAGGTTTATCGTCTGTGAATGGCATTTTACCCATATGCGGAAGTGGACTTCTCCATCCAGAGAAGGGGACAAAAGCAACTTTCAAACCCTAAACCCCCGACGAAAAGGGCAGGGTATTTAGTAAGCGGTCAGAAAGCCTGGCTATAACCCACTTACCATGGTTCTGAGTCTCCTAAACCAGGCTTACCAACCACTTACTAAGTACCCTCCCTTAAGCACAGCCAACCAAAAATTGCGCCAACATCCCATGATTCAGGGTAGCTTGAGGATTTATAAGGTGGACAGGAAACCGACCATTTCGGGGTGCACAACCCAACACACAACCACAACCACCACCCCCACCACTACCACTACCACCACCACCACCACAGCATTTCTCATGTCAAGTGGCAACCTCCAGGTGCCAGCTTCCTCCATCCAGCTTTGCAAGGCTCGGCCATCTGACGCAGCCCTCCTCCTCGGACGCCCCTTGGAATTCCTCTTGACATGGGACAGTGTGCGAGCAGGAGTCTTTTGTGGGAAAGCTTCGACTCCCGCATGGAAGCTGATTGTTTTTTGTCCTTTTAGAGGGAAACAGCCAAAACCAAGACCAAGTCAGGTTCCATGTGGGGAAAGGAAAAATGGGGGTCAAAGCCACTTACTTGACTCCTGGACCGTCCAAGTAGGGCTGAAAGGGATGAAGGTTTATCAGTTCCATTGATCCAGTCACAGGGAAATGGAACTCACGGACTTCAAGTACATACCGCTTCCCCAATGCCCATTCTTCAGTGCCCGGGGACGCAAACGGCGCTTGGTTGGTTGCTCTTGTCTGTTTGTCTGACCCCCCCCCCCCCGCTTTTCCCGCCCGCCGCTTTTCCCACGCCTTTGTAGCCAGCAAAACCCAAGTTATCAGTCAAGGGAACCCTGGCCCTACCATTTCCCACCGTGTCCACTTCTCGTGAAAAAATGCCTGACGCGAGTTTGAACTCTTGCCCATTTCTAAGAAATCCACGGTCCGTCAAACATCGCATGAGGGAGACAGAACACCGGCATATCCCGCGGCTGTCTGCCCGTGAGGTTCTGAAGGCTTCTCCCTGCGTTTGGTGGGGAGTCAGACCACTGTTTCAGGGGCCCCCACCCCCCTATGAATAAACTGGGTTTTCATTCATATGGGGTCAACAATTAAACCAATAATCAAAAAAAAACATCCTTGACACCCTAAGCCTTGCTCTGGCTCGCCCTTGACCAAGGCACGCAAAGACCTGCAGCACCAGCGTGTAGGACTTCACGCACTCCGGGGCCATGTCCATACCTAGCGATCTCCAGCCCCGTCTCCGGTGGGTCGCTTTAGGGGGAAGCACCGCCTATTCTAAGGGTTGATTCCTGTCATTTCCTGTCATTTCCCCTGTCATTTCCCAAATACCATCCCTATAAACAATCCCCAGGCTCATTCCAACTCATTCCCTGAGCACCATTCTAGAGTTGATTCTAATTCCACTCTTTCCGACCATCGTTATTGTCGAAAACCGGATCCGTTTCCCTGGGTTTCCGGAGGGTTCTATAAAGAAGGAGGCAGCACTAGACCTATTGATAGGATGGGTTTATGAATCCGGGGTCGACATCAACAAGGGGCCCAAAAAGCCGAAACCATGTCTTACTCCTTTTAAGGAGCAACCTCTTTGGTTTCCGTGCGAACCAGCAGGGGGCGCGGCAATCCATATGCGTTGTTTCCCACATCCACGGTAAAATTGTGTCCAAGAGGACACCAGAGGGATCCCATTTTGGAAACCGCCTTTTTGGGGCAAACCCGAGGAGCCACCCATTAGAGAATCCACGTTCGCGGGTTTCCATGTTGGAAGGGAGTAACCCGGTAACCCGATATATATATATAAATATATAATATGTGAGTCCTATCCTGCACCTGAGATGGGTCCGTTGTCCCTTCCAAACCCACCGAGGCCAACCCTTGCACCCAGCTGTTAGATCACTCCATTGACTGCTGGCCATTGACGCCATTGACTGCTGGTCAGTAGATGGTGCCGAATCCCGAACCCGGACTCCCGAATCGCGAATTTCGAATAATTCCAAATTCCGAAACCCGCATCCCGAACCGGAAGTGGGATTTGCTTTGGGGTTGGGATTGGGACTCGGGCTGTGGCAGTCTCGAATCGGATCGCCACTCTGAATGTTTGCAGCCGCAACGGCCCACATCACATCCTCCAGTGTAATCGTGGGGGGGGGGGGGGAACAATGACAAACACCCAAAACCAGCGCAACAAGCACCAGAACCCTCCCCAACCCCCCGAACTCCCGACCCAAAAGCCGTCCAAAAACCAAACCACCCCCAAAAAAAAGCCGCCGCGCCGCGCTACCCGAACCCTCCCTTCCAACACCCCAGGCTTCCCCTTCCTCAGGCGACTCGGACTCTACGACTCACCGCTTAAAAGGAACGATGTGAGGATCGCATCCGAAAAGGAACCCATGTGATCAAACCTCTTCAACAATTCACCCAACTTTGGTATGAATGTTAAAAGTCGGGACCGAGCCACGGCAATTATTGGCACGAAATGGTCGGGTGTTCACGCCAAGCACTCTCCAACCCTGCACCCTTTTGGACTCATTGACCTCGCTTTCCAACCCTGCATGTGTTTGTGCTCTCAACCACCCAAATATCATCCTAGATAGCCAAGTTGCTACTTTGTTCAGTCACTGTTGCTGGTTTTGGGGGTAAAGTGCATGGAAAAAAAAACAGCAACTGGCGATCCAAGATGGCCCTCGGTTTGGCCAATTTCAGTGCCCAAAAAAGCTGCCGCCCGGCCTTCACTGCACTCTTCCGTGAATAAAAGCAGACGCTCACATGAATCCACCCCAAAATGATGTCCACAGGGTCCCGTTTCTTTTTCATCTGCTTGGCGTGTCACGCCAAACCCCTCTTAGAGCGTGGACCCAGATCACGTCACCCTACCGTCGCTCCAACGCGTTCCGCGCGGCAGAAGCTGAGCTTGTTCAGCGCCAGCCACTGTGCACCTCCCCGGCACCCGCTCCCCAGCAGCGCGCCAGCGCCCGCCTCACTCGAGCTTCGAGCGAGCCAGTCCCGCCCTCGCTGGTCCCTGGGTGGTGCGGTGATCCTTCGAACAGTTTGGGTCTGAATGTCTATTAGGGACCCGAAATGGTGGACATCAAGGTGGGGATCCACGTCCAACCAATTTGGAGGGGGTTCCCTATGAAAACTCATAGCCAAATGATTTTGGGGCGGGATCCGCGATCCGTTCCTCTAAACGCCAAAAAGCTACCAGTATCTAACAGCATCTGTTAAGTCTACGCGTATGGAACGCCAAGATCCGTGTAAAAGGGGGGCGTCTGCCCTCTGTTGGGGCTGCAGTGCAAACCATGCTTGGCAGGGAAACGTCTCGACAGGACCAAAAGGGGGAGCCTACATAGTGATTGCGCAACCCCCAAGTAGACTCAGAAGGCAAGCGAACCTGGCTGCAATACGAACGTCGTCCATCTCTTCTTTGCGCTGGACGAATGTGTAGGCGATTTGCACAAGCACGTCCATATGATCCCTCAAACTACCCTCTAAATTGAATGTCGCCCCAAAAACTGCCCTCAAACTACCCTCAAACTACCCTCAAACTATCCTCAAGCGGAGTGAAGTCCCAGTTTGCATGACTGTCTCCGGATGTTGACATCGGTCCGCTCTGAGCTCAACACTGCATCTCCAAAGGACATCCTGACAAGCGTGACGCCGAAGGCCGCTCGTGCAAGCAGACCCGGTGGAGGGGGGGGGGGTTTGGGAGTGTTCCACCACACACCCATTGAAAATTTGGGTTGGTGTGCCTTACCTCTTGGGCACCTTCTGTCTCCCCTTCAACATCCCCCAAGCAGGATACTTAGCCCACTGTAGATGGATACCAACTCCAAAAAAGGCAGCCACCCAGCCACCCAGCCGCCTAGCCACCCAGCCACCCAGCCACCCAGCCACCCAGCCATCTACCCAGTCACTTCGCTTGTTCGTTGCAACAGCCCAGCCTCAGCACCTTGTGTGCCAGCTCGGCGTTGTTGGGATCTTGGGCTGATTGAAACAGCAACGGCCTCGGGGCTTTTCGCTTTGAGCCCGAGGACCACATACGCGTCAAAAGAGGGGGCCCCCCTCTAAATTGGGGGGGACCCTAAACTCCAAACACACGTAGGCCGTAGGCCCCTTAAAGTAGCTGGTGTTCTTGTTGTTTCAACTTCCCACTGGAGAAAAAACAACAAAAAAAAACGCGCCCCCTCGAAAAGGCAGCAGGGGGGAAGGGGGGGATTCTCAAGATGGGAAAGCGATAACGTTTGGTAATCTGTTGGTCCAAACGGAAATATTCCTTTGTGTTTTCTTTCGGGGGCTAAAATAGAATCAGTCCGAGCATGGGGAGCCAAAAAGGGAAACCGCAAAGCCACCTGAGGTCTGCCCCCCTACATTGGAAGATACCCCCCGAAACACACAGGGAATTGCCAGGGTGAAGAAGAACACGGAGAGGGTGTGGATTTGCACAGGCCATCAGGAATGCAAAAGGCTTGGGCAAAAATCCCACATCAACCTGCACCAGGTAAAAAGCAGGTGCTTGGTTTGGGACCATTCCACACAAACCATTGCATTGGGCGGGCATTCAGTTCATAGAGACCAGCTTCCACGCTACCTTTCTGCCAGAAGTCCCGCACGCAAGTCTTCAAGTCTTCCAGCCCCAAGACTTGAAAAAAGGGGGTGTGGTCTCCATGGGGTGCCCGCAAAAAGCTTGGCGTTTCACGCCAGGTGTCCCTTTCCCAACCCAAACGCTGGGCTTCAAAGGAAGCCACCCATGGGTCACCTGAGGCCACGGCCAGTCCAAAGCACCTTCCACCTGGAGGCTTCCGGCGTTTGCGGAGGGGGGAAATGGCTGCGGCACCCCAAAAATGGGTTGCCCAGGCAAGTGGAGGCATGGACCGAAACCTGCGGTCCAAGTCCTGGTTTAATTGTTTGACCCATACCCAAATGAATTGTCTGGGAATTTTAGGGGAATCTGCTCGGTGGTGGACATCCTTCCCCACCTGGACATCAAAGGCTTCGGCACCCATTGAATTTACACAAGTTTGGGTGTATCAAGTTCAGGGGGCCCAGAAAAACCATGCCGAGCCGCTGTTTCGACTTCAAGCTTTCGAAGGAAAAAAACGTTCTGTCATGTCATCTTGCAAAAGCTGGGTCCTCCAAAACATCGACATTTCCAGAGCGGCTTCCATGTTGATCTTTGCATTGCTGGAGGCCCACACGATCCAACGCGCCGCGCAACCTCGCCTCGCGCCTCTTGGCAGGCTTCGGAGTAGAGTTGGCGCAAGGCGGCCGCCACCCTGTGCAAGAAGCCATCAACCCGTTCAATCAGTTCTAAATGGGTGTGGCTCAAAATGAAAAAGGAGGGGTTACGCAGGTTTTGGTCCATGTTTCCACTTGCCAGGGTTCCATTTTGGTACCGGTTTTTTGAGCCACAGCCAAATGGGTTCCTTTTGGATGCGATCCCTTGACAAGCCATGGGAACCAACTCGCTCAGAGCCTGAGGTTGTGGGGTACTTTAAACCAAGTTTAGACGTGATGCTGGGACTCGCTCCTTTGGTGTCACCTTCGAACATCACCCACCAAAAGGAGACTCACTTTCAAGTGGCCGTCCTGAAAGATGTTGAAACCATCCGAAAGGGAAATGCAAGAAGGGGTCCCGGCCAAATCCTACCAGAACAACCTTACCTGCTGGCTTGTTTTCAACTCTGTCCGATTGTCCTTTCTCAAGAGCTTTTTCCCGACAAGGTGGTTTCCTTTGGGCGTTCTTTTTCGCTACGCAGAGAATTTGGTTCCGAGCCCTGGTGATATGTTTTGTGGGGTGCCACTCAGTAGCCAAGACGTCACATGATTGGCTCGGCCAAAACGTCTGGAGGAGGCCAGGTGTTTGGGCCTAATGCAGCCTGGACTCTCGAACCCTAGAAAGGGTTGACATCCTCCGGGCAAGAATCCTGGCATTCCATGAGGGTTCACCGCAAGCCACACCCACAGAGCCTCAAATGAACCATTCGCAGCGGGGCCTGGTTCAGGGAACCCTCTTAACCCTTTTCAACCAAGAAGAGTTCCTGGGATGCAAACATGAGTAAACCGTTCTGTAGAACTCGCTGAGTCCGGATTTCTGCGCAATCAAACGGAAAGCCGCAACTAAAGAAGACCCCGAATTTCAAATGTCCCCCGTTTGTCACCGAAATTTCAAACATCGCCCGCCAAAAAGAAACTCACCTTCTCGCCTTCCAACAGGCGATGTGCAAAACCGCTAGCCGAAAGAAACCTCCAGCTCTCGGGTCACGGGGCAATAGGATTCCAACCGCCGAAAGAAACCTCTCCCAGCTTCCCCAAAAAGAAAGCCGCGTCTAAGGAACTCCAATACGACCGTGGAAAATCATCGTCCTTGTGATGCCAAAGTAGGCCATCACTTCGTCACAAATGGAAGGGGAGTTTGTCCTACCCAGTTGTTCACCATGCGCAAGCATGTTCAACCAACTAACTAGGTTATACCTATAGTTTTCTTACCTGGGGAAACTCGGGTTCCCCTGAGAAGAATCCGTGGTCTTGACCTGCTTAAGTGGCTTCAACGCACAGGTGCCCACATAACTCTCCAAGCTCTCCACTTTTTGCCGACCCCTTGGGTTGCCCTGGTGAATGGAAACATGCGTAACCCTAGCGCTTCTTTTATTTTTAAGCCACGCCCATTTTGCGTAGGTCCAAATCCTAAGGAAAAGCCGAGCCAAGTCGCCTGCTGAGATGCAGCAGCAGCTCCATCACCGGCCACTCCGTCGCCGACATCCGCACCACGTCCAACGCGTCCCCACGGAAGGCCTCGTGGACGACTTGAAAAGTTGATTGTTTTGGTTTCGTGTCTGTTTGGAGTCATTTTAAAAACGCAATTTGCTCTTGTTTGCTATGCTTGTGTGCTTTTCGTTGCCCTTTGAATCCAGCCAAAGCTGACTGCTCTCAGTTGGTGTGCCTTTGACTGGGCCGTGCTCATCTGAATTCGGGTGGCTCATGAGAATTCGCCAAGGAAAAGTATCAAACCCCTGCGCAATCCCACCCCCCCCACCCCCTCCTACATCTGTGAGGTTGTGGCTTGTCCCAGAAAAATGGGGGAGGCCGCTGACGCGGCATCTTCAAAGATCCGCGGAATGAACAGCCACTTCTGGCCAGAGTAAAACAAAACCATCCAAATTGTCTATGAATGATCCCTTAGAGGGTGTTTAAACCAAGGCAAGTGTTTGAACAACTCAAACATGTCATGGTCAAATCCCCCAAAAGTGTGAGCCGGGGCAAATTCCACATTAGGGTTTTGGGTTTCCCTGGAAACCGTGCTGAAAAGGTACCCTCACAAAGATACGCCCCCATTTGACCATCCCTCTAACCCCAAGTCAATGCGTCTTTTCGGGCAATTGGGTGTTTGCCAACGCGACCAAGCCCGGAAAACACTCCCCAGGTGAAATGGACTCTTGAGGTAACATACAAATCCAAAACAGGCTCAAAGCAACAAACATATCACAGTGCAATTAAGGGCCGATAATGGGTAATGAAATTATTGTCTTCCTTCAAAACCAAGAAAGGGGGGGTCCCAAAACAGACATACCCTACTGGCTACAACCTTGTATTCGCAAAACCCAGCTTTTTCCAGGAAAATTGCCCCCTTCCTCAGTCAAGACTAGAAGTAAGGTATTTGCAGTGGGGGCTGCTCACCTAGTGCGTTCAAGTCGCCTGGGCGAGATGGTCCCAGTACTTCTGGCATCCATCTCCTCCAGACAATATGCACAGCAGCGCTTGCGCAACCTCAGTCTCCAGTGCATGTGCTTTTCGTGGCTAGGACTGCAAAAGACCCCTCACAGTGGTCGGTGGACACAAGTGGGCTCCATTTCCCAAAAGCGGTTTCCTCTACAAGTGGTATTTTGGACTTCCATGTTAGTCTGCAAGGGAGTAAATCCCCATCTGGCAAAGCGTCCAACCACTTAGAATTCACATGAAGACCCTCAACATCTGCTTGCCCAGGTCCATCTCTACAAAAGGCGCTCAGCCCCGACCTGCAGGGGTTCTCCCTCTGAGGTACCGCGCTCGCGCCGGCTCTTTCCCTCATATTGTGCTTGTCACAGCTGAGGGGTGGTGCTCGCACATTACTTCCTTACTTACTTACTTACTTACTTGCTTGCTTACTTACTTACTTAATTACTTACTTACTTACTTACTTACTTACAGCCTTGAAGCTCCAAACGCGGCGCGATGCCAAGCTCCAAGCAGCTCGATTGCCCCGCCCCCCGAATCCCCAAAGCCACCTCGGTGCAATGCCGGAGTAGCCTTTGAGCAGGAAGGAGCAGGTCATTACCTCTCTCAAAATTTCATCAGAGACATCCCAACCCCCAGCCCCAACCCCCCAAGACCATCCAACTTCCCGAACTTCCGCCACGCCGCCGCCAGCGCCAGCCGCCCCACGCCGCAGTCCAAGCTCCGGGGAAAGCTGCGGCTCAGCCGCCGCAGCAGGCCCCGGCCGCCCTCCTCTGCGGGAGTCACGCTCCGGAATCATCAGTTCCTTGACCCCCGCCCCCTTATCCTTTTCTTGACCCCCCCCCCCATTTATTTTATGGCTTTTTGCCCGCCCTCTTCCCTTTTTCGACCCCCCCCCCCCCGGAGGTTGGAAAAAAAGAAGGGGGGGAAGAAATAATGGGGGGTGCCAAAAAAAGAGGGAGCCCTCACGCTCTTCAGGCACCCGGGCTCTCATTTTTTATCGAACCAATGGGAGATGTTCAAACCAAGTCACAGGGTTTAATACGCCTGCTCTAAAAAAGGTAGGTGCCTAGACAGCCTAAAAACTCGTACTGTTGGAAAAGAGAAAGAGCAGCGACTCGCGATCCAGTAGCATGTGAGGCCCCTTTTGAATATGGGTTGCGAACGCCCTGGGATTCCCTTGATACTTTGCTGCTATGGGTTTCGAGGTACGCGTGAACATCTTAAATCCTGAACGCCAAACCTGTCAACCCACCGGTGACGTTTGCAGGCTGTCGCTGCAAAAGGGTCCCGAAAAGCAAAAGCTGAGTAGGGCTACCATCCCCTTTGATGCGTGGCTTTTGAGGGGCACCCCACACCTGGGTTTAGAAGGGACACCTGGGCAAACCCGGCATCGGGGTCTCCTGTCCAAAGTCCTCCCCAAATCTGCCGCCCTCCAGCGAGTTGGAGAGCCTCGGAATAGACGAAAGCCAAATGCACTCAGCACGGAATGCCTCCAAAAGGCGGATTCTCCGTGGTCCTTCCAAACTCCCAAAACGAAGCGCCTTCAAAAAAGGGGTCGAACTAACCAAGTGCAGGGTCAGAGCTCCGACCAACGTGGTTGATTCCCATCCCTATGACTACTCTGTCACTGTTGAGGGGATGCCCAGCTGTGGCAAAAACAACCATGACTAAAGGTGACGGTTTAACCTAACCAAAGACAAAATATAGGGAACCCTGATCAGAAGAAAAGATCCCAAAGCCCAAAGCCTCAGCAAATTGCGCCAGGGCACACTACCAGCTCCTCCCTCAGCCTCTGCCAGTCAGTGTGCCCTGGTGAGTCGAGGGTCGCTTTCCCCTCCACCCAACTAGAACCAGGATGGGCGATTCAACCCCTTTCAAAGAGAACTCGCCGCAGACACCCTCCTTCAAACAAAAACCTGAGAAACTCATGTGGCTTTGCAAAAAGCCTGAAACCTCATGAGAGTTTGAAACTTTGCGACGTGAACACCCGACCTCACCCCACCCCACGCCGATTTGGGGAAAGTCGGGGGCCGTCTGGGTCCACATGAGCAGGTCTCAAATGGCCACACCACCAACCTTGCTTGCCCGCGGGTCGATGGGGGCCCCCCGTGCGCGACCCACTTATAGGTTGCACCCAATGTTGGGTAACAAATTTGACCCCACTACCCCAGGCATTTGCTTTAATGGCTGGTGGGTAAATACCCGCATTTCTCTTTTTGCAGTGGTGAGTTGGGGGGGAGTGAAAGCCCACCAAGAAAACGATCTCAAGAAAGAGGGTCAGACTTGGACCCCGGCTAAAAGGTTCTCCTTGGCACTGCCCTTGAGCCTCCAAACAACATGTGGTTTCTGTTTGGACTGCCAGCATTCAGGTTAGCCCACTCAAGACCCAACGAAAGCCATGGGTTCCTTGTATGTGTCCAAGAGCAGGGTTCCTTCAAGGACACATCCATAAACCACACGCCATCCTCAAAGACAGCTGGTTCAGGTTGACTGGCCCAGATGGATCCTTGGCAACCCTGAACTGTGTCCGGTTTTTGGAACTACCCTTCTTCTTCGCGGCTGAGCCCTGGAAACGGATGCAATGCATCCACATCGCCTCAAAAAGAAAGGAACTACCCTTCTTCGATTGTTAAAAGGGAGGCCGAAGGGAAGCCTTTCAAAAAACAGCCTAACATGTATCCTTCCGCGGGCAGGCCTGGCACCCGATGGCAGTTCACGTCCTCGCTCGGATCAGCCAAGAGTGGCCATGTTGTTGGAAACCAAAAGAAAATCAAGAAGCGACGGAAAACCACACGACATGGCCATGGGTCACGTTTGATGTACCCCCAGTGAACATCCCAATCCCCACTAAAATAGGTTCTAAAACGGGTAGTGCACCTACCCCAACATGGTGCCATTGGTTTTGACAACCAGCCACATCACAAAGGACTCGAACAGAAAACAAACCCCTGGGAACCCTTGAGCTGGAAATGGAAAGCCAGATAAAAAGAATCGAAAGCGACCACCCAAACCGACCTGGGAAAATAATGGAAGGAATCCAAAGGAACCCCTCCGCTTTTAGGAGAATCTCTGTTCAGGGGCAGGACCTTCTGAGGCTGAAAAAGCCAATTCCAAGGGGGGAACGCCAAACCACCAGACCCCCGCGACAAAAAAAAAAAAACGCCATTCACGGCCAAACAATCAACCAACAGCAAAAGAAGGCAACGTCTTGGGCGAAAAGGTGAGCGTGCTGGTTCAAAGCTTAAGCTTAGTTGCTTGTTCAGACATAGGAACAACAGAACAGACTTGAGGACCATGATCTAAAGGAAAGCCCGCCGGAGTCACAACCCCCATGGCCGAATTCTGCAAGTCAACCAACCAACCAACCAACCAACCAACCAACCAACCAACCAACCAAGCAACCAACCAAGCAAGCAACCAAGCAAGCAAGCAAGCAAGCAAGCAAGCAACCAACCAACCAACCAAGCAAGCAACCAAGCAAGCAAGCAAGCAAGCAAAAGCAAGCAAGCAAGCAAGCAAGCAAGCAAGCAAGCAAGCAAGTCAACCAACCAACCAACCAACCAACCAACCAACCAACCAACCAACCAACCAACCAACCAACCAACCAACCAACCAAGCAAGCAAGCAAGCAAGCAAGCAACCAAGCAAGCAAGCAAGCAAGCAAAAGCAAGCAAGCAAGCAAGCAAGCAAGCAAGTCAACCAACCAACCAACCAACCAACCAACCAACCAACCAACCAACCAACCAACCAACCAACCAACCAACCAACCAACCAACCCCCAAGCAAGCAAGCAAGCAAGCAAGCAAGCAAGCAAGTAAGCATTGAACCCGCAAGCACCACCCTCTTCCCCAGTCTCCTTTTCCCTTTCCCACAAAACCTGGCGGACTGAAGCGTCCTCGAACACGGCCGAGGCCTCCGAGGGCAGCGGGGGCCGGCAGCAGCGCTCGTAGGTGAAGCTGTGGCCGTCCTGAGGCTCGCGGGAAGTCAGCAAGAAAAATGAATCAGCAGACAAGCATCTGAATCTGGAAAAATCTCGTTCCCTGAGTTTGAGTCTTGGGCACGTTTGGGGCTTGGACTATTTTGGTGGCGGACCGCGGGGGCAGGCTTGTTTTGTCAGCCCGGCTGATGGGAACGCGATTAGATAGCCCCGCAAGCCGGGGCTGAATTGACTTGCTGGTTCTCGGAACGGAATCACTTTGGGGTTTTGGGAATGACCAGAGATGCCTTGAAAGGAAGCCACGAGGTCACCCGCATTCCTCTGAGAACCAGCAAGCAAGAAACATGCGAAGTTCGGCAAGTGGGCGGCTTTAAACACCGCTGGGTGCGAGATCATGCGAGATCAAAGGATGGGATGTTGTTGCATAAGGGGAAAACCAAAAGCTGGTTCTTCCCCACCCGACAGGTTTGGGGTTGGATTTCAGTGACATCGATTCTCATGCACAGCTGTTGATCCGAGTTGACAGCTGTGACAATTTGGCTTGACCTTCGTGCCTACCTATAGCTGTGCATTTTTTGGGGGGGTTCGTTCCCTTTTTGGGGTGGGACTTACACGGAAAACCACAGAAAAACAAACGCCATTTTTTGGGGGGGTCCCCCCCCAAAAAAAAAATCAGTCAGGCCCACTTGCTAGGAGTTGTGACCACCCTGTTTCTCGGGTCTGTTGGAAGCCACCGGTGTCATTCCCATCACTTCCATCTCTACATCTACTGAGACCTAGGCCCTGTAGGTGAGCCACTTTGGAGACATCCGCGGTACATCTACTTCTTTGGATGAAACGGGAAAATTGGGCATCTCCGTTCTTTCCATGCGAAAACAAAAAGGTCAACAAATCCCTATACTGCTGGCCAAGCATCCCAGCAAGACGGCTCTCCTGGCGACACCCGATGCCAATGGGCAAAGGGAAAGCCACTCAGAAGCTGCGGATTGCCATGCTTTTCTGGGCGCACGCGTGTTGACAGGTTGCGTGCCCAATCGCCTTTGCATTTGGTCCCTATATTCCCACTGAAAAATATCCCCCCCCCCCCCCCCCGGTTAGATGGGCGTTGAAAACCGCCAAAACTGGAAATGTGGGGAGCCCTGTTTGAAGTGGGTCTACAAAACACGCCAAATTCCAAGCGCGGTGGGGAGTCCGGGCCCATGGAAGATGCATCTCAATTGACAGGCAGATTGCACATGTAGTTTGCAGGTTCTCCACAAGTCAAGCAGACCAACAAAGCAGAAACCAACAGAAACAATCCTCGCGCCAACAACAGGGAAAGCGCGCAGACCTTCATTTGGCTGTGGGTCAAAAATAGGTGCTCAAAATGGGTTGCCCTGGTAAATGGAAACATGGACTAAAGTATGCGGTCCACATCCTGGTGGTTTTACTTTGACCCACACCCATTCTCCTTGGGTCCACCTCCGAAAAAAAGAAGAAGAAAAAAAAAGCGCCGAGCCAAAGTCGCAACCCCACCATTTAGGGGGGAAGTGGGAAAGCCCTGCTTAACCAGAATGATTTGAGCCACGCTGATTTGCAGCTGCCCCCCCCAAACCCCAAACCCTGGGGCTTGCCTCCCGCCAGCGCGCGCGTGCAGCAGAACTTGAAGGTAAAGCCCTCGCGCCAGCATGACACCGACCTAGCAAGAAGGAGTTGGGCGTGCTTCGTTTTTTCGAGGCCCTCGCCCCAAAAAAAATGAGAAGGAAAGACAAACAATATATGTATATGTATATATATATATATATATAATAGTAATTGAAACCAGGCAAATTGGTACCCTCAAAAAATGATGCACCCAAATACCCAGGAAAACAAGGGGGTTGGCAAGCTTCCTGTAGAAAATCGCTGTGCCTGCGCCCTGAAGAACATTCCACAGGAAGTGGGTATATATGTCATTCTTCGGGTACACCTTAAAAGGAACGCCAAACTCTAAGAAACCAAATCATCACTGAGGTCCGAAACAAAAACAATCAAGTCGGTGGGGTCGATGCTGCCCAGCAACCGTTTGCTTAGAAAGAGTCTGAACCACTTCAAAATTTGGAAACCACGTTAGAGCAATGTCCCAAATTGGCTTATAAATAACAACCAAAAAGGGGGTCCATTTTGAGACAATGATCAAATTCCAGGGGGGCACCACAGAGGTCATTCTTCACACCTCCCATGTGAGCCGAAGCGCGTCCGCAGGAAGTCCATCGATCATGCCGAATCTTTGGGCACATCGGGACAGGTTTTGGATGAAAAGGCTTGAAATCACGTGCTGAAAGGGCAGCTGTTAATTTATCATGTGAACATTGGAACAGGAACGCCAAGAACAAATGCACTGATAAATGGCAAGGAGCCAAACAAGAACTATGCTAAGTGTTTGTCTGTTTTAGCGCAAACTGATTGTTTCCCGTCGTGGGCCGTTGACGCTGGTGAAATGTGCCCCGCAAAAGTAAGCGGCAAAGCGATGAGCCCAGTCACTCCTGCAGATCTAAGTGGCGACGTGTCCAGATATGCTTTTCAGGGCCCGCATCATTGAAGCTGAAGCGAACACACATGAAACCGAAAGGCTGTGTGTGGGCCACTAACTTTTTAGGCACGGTCTCAAGCTGCGTCATGGGGAAAGCCTTTTGCTCTTGAACCCCGCTGTTTTGGAACTGGAGCAGTGCTGCGCTGCAACTTTCGGGCAGTCTGGCCAGCGATGTAGGCCTCGGGGCTTGTGCCTATTGGGTGCCTGCAGCAAGAATGGGCCGGCAAGTGATGCGAGCCGAGAGCCTGTGCGCGCGCGCACGCGGAGAGAGATAGAGAGAATGTTTGGCCGCCCAAGCGCCAATGGTTTCGCGCTGTCTCACTTAGGAACGTGTTCGAAGTAGGGCTGCGGACCCCACACGGCTGGCTCTGAGGACCCTCTGCCCAATACTGCAGCCGCCATCAAGGCCACGCATGGGAAAGGGTCAAACAAAACGCGCCGGTTCCGAGTGTGGAAACACGAAACAAATTGGTGGAAACCACCCTCAGTGTTGGGGTTCCCTAAAAAAGACACACCCACATGACTGCCAGGTTTTTGCTCAATGAGTGATTTCTCAATAAGAGTAGTCTTCAAGTGGTTTGCTTGCAAGGGCGGCTGTAGAGGCTTGCCAAGCCCCGGTTCCCAAAAAGAAAATGTGTCGCTGTCAAAACCTGGGGTCAAAAGGTCTATCCGAAGCCCATGTTCTCGCCGCACCTGTTTAGGTCGAGGGTCTGCCAAACGGTTTTGAGGAAGTGGCACACATTCGCACCCATTCGCAGGCCCTTCTTTTGTCACATGCATCCGCAATTTCCGCACTTGTCTCCACGTCCTGCGCAGGACTTGGCGCAGCTTGCCGTCTTAGAGACCCTAACAGCATCAGGGTACCTTGGTGCACCTTTGCAAACCTCTCACCAATTCATCCACCTGGGGATCAAAGAGCAAAGTGAAATTTCGAGTTCCGCGCCTGCGCCATGCGTGGAACTCACCTGGGCGTGTCAGCTCAAGGGGCTTAACTCACCTGGACGCGCCTGGCCATGTCATTTTGTCGACCCAAGAGGTTCATGTTGTAAACTGACTTGCCGCTCAAAGAAACTGACCGGTCAAAACAGAGACCAAAATGACCAAGATCACAGCAGCCACCAGCCGCCCCGGCCCCAGCATCCCATGCCGTTCCTTCCCACTTTTCTCCTCGCGCCGAAAAGCCGATGCTTTGAGCATGGGATCCGCAAGCTTCGCTTCGCAGGCAGCGCGGGAGACCTTTAAAATCGGATCGGATGACCAGCGCACCCAGGTTTTTTCCCCTTCCTCCCGAGGGAAAAGAAGTGCGATCCCGGAAGGAACACAAGGCCCCAAGACGAATGGTTGGCCCTTCGATGGCCCCTGGGTTCGCCTGGGTTCCATTTTTCAGAGTCTGTCTCGGCACTGGCAGACTCACGCCAATGCTTTACCAAGGATTTGTTCCTTGTCCCCCCACCCAAAAAAGGAGAGAGAGACATGGCTCGAGCGAACTCCGAACTCCGATCCGATCGCGTCCAGCTCAGCGACCCTTGAGATTCTTCATGGTCTTCTGGAGCTCCGACGCGCTCCGCGAAATCCAGGTCGAGGAAATCGGATACCTGCCGATAAAACAATAGAAAACGCCGGCGCCAGTGGAAAAGAAAAACATGGGAGTGCCAGCGGCAAAATGGGTCCAAGTCTTCCCATATGGTGAGGGCGGGTTAAACATCTTGTGAGGTGGCATTCAAAGGCATAAAAAGGAATCCTGCTTTTTGAAGCTTCCTGCCTTGGGGACCAACCCTGAAAAGGACGGAAGACAACCCCCGTGCTCCACAGTTTCAGCCCTGACTAGGTGGTTTGCAATAGAAATTTGGAGGTGGTTCCTCTCATTTAGATTCGATGCCTGGGGAAAGAAACCCCCAAACCACCAATCCAAACCGCCATTTAAAAGTATCAGGCCTTTCGGACAGTCCTGTGTGACCCTTGCGACCGGAATTCGCCTCGGGGTGAAAAGCACCTAAGCAGCATCAAAAAAAGCGACAATTGCGCCACCCTCACAGCAGGATTCGGACGCCTGAAAATGGGGTGGCTTCCTGTTGGTTTCCTTTTCAAGTTCTCGCCAACCAGAGCCATCATCGGCATAGCCTTCGTTTCCTTTGGATCTGAACACATGGTTCATTCTCACCAGTCTGAAGGCTCGAAATTCACCTAGGCCTTTGGCCGCTTGGCCCCAAGCTTCGGGTTCACTTGGGCGAGTTGGTATCCTTCCACCATTCGCGCCTGGGCGGTCGAATCTTTGCGGGGTAGAAGCCCAGGTCGTAGGAAGTGATGGGCGGCCCCTAGCGACGGAGTCTCAAAGCTGTTCCAAACCCCCGCGCCCCCCCCCCCTCCTGGGCATCTCAACACACCCAGAGAGCCCATCCGTTTTCAGAATCTCGGCATCAAATCCCCCTTGCACCCCCAACCCTTCCGGCATCTCGACATACCCAAAGAGCCCATCCGTTTTCAGAATCTCGGAATCTCCGAGATGAAGAAGCCTTTCGAATCTTCATCTACCCAGGCGCTGAAACGAAGACTGGAGGAGCAACAACGTGCCAAATGGGATTGGGGGATGGTACAGTTCTAGCAGATGGGCCAATCCTTGTCTATGATACTGTTTAGTGATTGATTCCCATCCAACAGTGACTCCAACCGCGACTGCGTTGTCATCCCCCCCAAATATAAAAAGTGACAACCAAAGAAAGTCAGAACATGTTGCACCCCGCCGCCAAAGACGGAAACCTCCCAGAAAAGTGGCCTCTCTGAAGCTACTTGGTGCTTCCACTGGGCCAACTTTCGCCTTAGGAAATGAGCCCGATGACCCTTGGGGTCTGGTGTTCTTGGCTCCTCTTACCAACTTAGATAGGTTCAGCAGTGGTATCAATGGTATCTGGGGCAACTGGGGTTGGTGCTCGAAGAAAAAGACACATGGTTCTAAGCTACTTACTGAAGTAGCCCGAACACCCAAGAGGCAAAAAAATAAATAAGCTCAAGCGATATCCCCAACAGCACCACACCCCCCACAATCCTCGCGGAACGCCCCGCGACCGGTTTTGTTGAGGATGCCGCGTTGTAACTTTGTAAAGCAAAGCTAAGAGTGACGGCGCAATCGCGCCCTGATTGGGGCCCGACGGCGCAATGGGGGCCCGATCGGGGCCCGACGGCGCAATCGGGGCCCGATCGGGCCCCGACGGTGCAATCGGCCCAACAACACATCGCCCGACCTGTGCCCGGTGAACCTCGCAAGCCGTCCTCGTTGAACCCTCGTGGAACTCAGCGTGAAACTTTGTTGGAACGTTTCCTCAGGGCTGCCCCATAGCTTTTGCAGAACCTGGTGGAAACCTCGTGGAGCGTTTTTGGAACCCAAAGCCCAAGTAATACTCAGTAATGCCAAGCATTCACTTTGCTGCACAGTGAGAGTCCCGCAGCAACGTGATCTGATTTGCAACAATGCCAACATTTCAGGCCGCATTGCCTGAAGAAGTGAGCAAGTCTGAGCAAGTCACAAAACATTGAAAGTGTGCTGAGAACCATGAACTTCGGTTTTGCTTAGTGTTCCGCCCATGAGCAAGGCGATCTTCTAAGCAGACGGGCGCACGACACAGTGTTTTTCTTTAGGGCAAACCATGGAACCTTGCGGAACCTTTGCGGAACCTTTTGGAGCCTTGTGGAACCCTTGTGGAATCCTCGCGGAACTCTGTGGAACCCTTTGAAACCTTACCTCGCCCCGGACCATCCCACACCCCTCGCAGAACCTCGACCGCCCCGCAGCCCTTGCAAAACCTGGTGCAACAATGGTGGAACCCTGGTCGAACTTTGGCGGAGCTTTTGTGGAACCTTCTCAAACGTTTAACCCTGGCGGAATTACCTCAAATCACCCTTGCAGAACCTGGTAAACTTTGGTGGAACTGTCGTGGAACCTTACACCACCCCGGACCACCCCGCAGCCCTCGCAGAACCTGGTGGAACCCTGGTGGAAATTTCGTGGAACCTTGCCTCAAACCACCCCAAACCACCCCGCAGCCCTCGCAGAACCTGGTGGAACCCTGGTGGAACCCTCGTGGAACATTACCCCAAGCCACCCCAGACCAGCCCTCGCAGAACCTGGTGGAAGCCTGGTGGAACCTTACCTCAAACCACCCCGCAGCCCTTGCAGAACCCGCTAAAACCCTGGTGGAACCTTCGTGGAACCTGACCTCAAACCACCCCGGAACCCCCCACAGCCCTCGCAGAACCTGGTGGAACCCTGGTGAAACCCTCGTGGAACTTTACCTCAAACCACCCCGACCACCCCGCAGCCCTCGCAGAACCTAGTGGAACGCTGGTGGAACCCTCGTGGAGCCTTACCTCAAACCACCCCAGACCATCCTGCAGCCCTTGCAGAACCTGGTGACCCTGATGGAACCCTCATGGAACCCTCGTCTCGTGGAACCTTACCTCAAACCACCCCGGACCACCCCGCAGCCCTCGCAGAACCAGGTGGAACTCTGGTGGAACCCTCGTGGAACCCTCGTGGAACCTCACCTCAGGGCCGCCCCGGACCACCCCGGACCCTATCTGGGCTGAGACCCCAAAGCTTTCAGCTGTTGGGGAAAAACATCTTTTTGCGGTGCCTTGTTCTGGTCGAACATCACGCCGGGGCTGTTCGGGCACCGCGCGTGCTTTTGCCTGACGTCAACTCTTGCATCCCCTGGATATACGGGTATTGATCCAATCTAGGGACCCTCCTGTGGACATCATGTGTCCACACAGGACATCATGTCGGGGATTTATGTCCGCAACGACTTGGGAGAGTATTCCTCAGTTGTTTAAAGTCATGGCCACAGTCTCGTTTCGATTTGACCAACCCTTTGGAGTCATCTCCGGGAGTCTCCAGTTTGTACAAACTTACCGTGCTCTGAACCAGAAAGGGCAGCATGTGCAGGACTCTTAGACCTACCACCAGAGGGACTGTTGCGTGCAGGGTCCAGGAGCCAAAATAAGAACCGATGAAATCATGGAACCCCCCGCACTCCATGCCACTGCACGTCATTCCCCGCGGCATGTTTTCACCCAAGGATACAGGCGTTGGCATTTCGGGTCGATGCCAAGAACAAAAGAAGCCAAGCAAACAAGCAAACAAGCAAACAAGCAAACAAGCAAACAAGCAAAACCGAATGATGCTACCAAAGCCAACAAGAAAGAAAATTGAGAGGAAATCACACCCGCTCGCCTCCCCCAGAAATGAAAAAAGCCCTTCTGCTTAGGTCCTTAGAGTTCTGAGGACCGAGAAAACGACGCGACACCAGGCATTGTCTCAAAGAAAGTTGGTAGTTTTCCCATTGCCCCTTTTCAAGAGCTAAAAAGCAAGAACGCAAAGAACAGCACAACCAAGCGCCTCCCACAAAACAGCTGACACGCAGAAACTGATGTGCCAAATATACCTCCCATGCTTGCAAACTGTGGGGGGCTAGCTGGCACCAAACAAAACCAAGGGGACCCCTTTCCCCACCCCAAGCCTGCGAGAAAACAAACAGGTTGGGGCAGGAAAAAAAGAATAGGGGTAGGAGGCGTCCTTCTTTGACCCAGAGGCAGCCCAGCTTGGTAGAAATGAGTCTCAGAGGTTCAAAGGACCCAGAAATACATGGTGATCACCTTTGGGGCCCCCAAAAGTGGAAACCGTGGAAACCCAAAATAGAAAACCCAGCAGCTCAGATCAGGTCGATTCGCGAAACCGGGCAGAGTCAAAACGTGAATCAGTGTAAGAACCCACAGAAAACCGGCGCTGAGCGCCTGTGATCCATCAGCATCGAGTAAGAGGAGTATGACCCGCCTCGCTATGGGCAAGGCCCCGTGAGCCACGGCTTAGTTGGTCTCGCAGGGGATAGGGGTACCGTGTCTTCAAGCCGTGGGCCAGTGAGATGGGATATGGGGTGTCTTCATGTGGAACTTGCCTTTTGGTTTCCTTCTACAACCATCTCACAAAGGGCACCCTGAACAAGCACACACCCATATGGATGAATGTTCAGTATTCCGCCTAGCTGATTGGGGGAGGAACCAAAACCGCTTGGGGGTTGGAAAAACAGGCCGCGGGCAGGAGAAAACGGATGCCCTTTGTTCACACCAGTCACAAGCCAAACCTGGTATTGAAGTCACATCCATGCAAAGAAATCAAAAGTGCGGATGTCCGCACCCATGTGAACTGTCCCCTCCCTCCAACTCCCCCCCCAACTAAATCCTGTTGTAGATGCGTATACCTGCACATGTGTGCATCTGCAAATACTACATGTGGGTGTGTGTGTGTGTGTTGTAAATACATCTGTACCTGCAAATGTGTGAATCTGCAAAAGACTACGTGTGTGTGTGTGTGTATATGTTTATACCAAACTTAGGTGGGTGTCGCTCAAAATTGAAGAGCCAGGGTTACGCAAGGTGCAATTTTGGTACCACTGTTTTGAGCCACACCCAAAATGGGCGCACACCATGGGGCTTCCGTGGAGCAAAATTGGGGGCCGAGGCCCCCCGCCCACCCATGTCTTGGGTTTGCTGGCTTTCAAATCCCATCGATGCCTCGCTCAGCCAGGTCCACTCCGGCCACCGACCGGCTGCGGTCCTCTGCCCAGGGGGCTCCTGACTCGCGCACTGGGGCGGGTGCATGGGTGTGTATATGATATACGTATGTGTATATATATATATATAATGTATATATGTATATAATGTATATATATAATGTATATATATATAATGTATATATATATAATGTATATATATATATAATGTATATATATATATATGTATTCAATATGTGTTACACATATACATAAAATGTGTTTTCCATGGGTGTGTGGGTGTGTGTGTGTGTGGGTGTGTTGTTTTCAGGACAGCCAAATGGAAGACCAAAAGAAAAAGCCAAACAAGGAAACCAAAAGGTACCTGGTAAGAGAAGCCCGAAGGAAGATCCCTATTATATTACAGTACAGGACTTCCTACGCCTTCTTCGGAGGGAAGCGGGGTGAGGGTTTAACAGGGGGTTGGATCAGGTGTCCGACTTGGGAGCTTCGAAAAATGACACGCGGTGCTTCTCAGAATTTTCTTAGGAACCTTTACACTGCTGATGTAAAGCCCTTATGAGGTTGGTGACCAACCCGTGACGGAACCTTGGCAAACGTGAATGCTCCCAAAGGAGCCGAAGCGAAATTCTTGGTGTCTCAGACCCACTGCCCACAGATTTGGTGAAGACGTCCCTTGGAAAGTTTCGTCACGGTCCAAAAGGCGGACAAGATTTGTTCGGAAGAGAGGCAGCGGTTCGCTGGCGCTACTTTCTGGGCGGTGGTTCACTGCTTCACCTTGGACTCTGAAGCCCTGCGCGGCAAAAAGTCCAGGCTCAACCAGACCAAGAAAATGCCAAAGGGAAGCTCGTCTTTCTGTCCAAAGTGCAAACAAACTATGCTTTGGCCCAATGTTGGAGGCTTGTGGGACACATGGGACCCCCTTCTGTTCTACCAAAGTGGGATACCCCGCACTCAAAGAACTCATTAAAAGAACTCGTTGAAGGAAACGGCCTCTCGGGTTTTCTTGTCCCAAATGGATGTGTCATGGTTTGTCTTTGGGTTGATGCGCGTCCCCATCCTATCCTTTCCTAAACGCAATGCCATGAAGAAGCCCCCTATCGGTGTTCAATGTTTCGAGGTAAAAAAGGGGGGTATCGGTTTTGGGTGGCCCCCTATCGGTTTTGCGGGTGTTTGCCTTGCTAACCCCAATCGTCCCGAATACTACCAAAGGCTGCCGATGATTTTGTCGGATGATCACTTTGAGGGGGGCTCAAAAAGTGGCAACCAAAAGCCTCCAACAAGTTTCCACTTGCTTGCTTGGTAGGGATGACCCAAATTCCCAACCACCATTGGGTTCTGTAGGAATCTGGGAGGTGCAACTCCACAATTTCAACATGTGTCGAAATTGTGCCCAAAATTGTGGTTTTGCTTTTGGTGTTGGAATCACCCCAAAAAGGTCACCCTCAAAATACTCACATTTGTATGGGCATGTTTGTGCTTGTAGAACCTTTGGTGGACATCAGAATTTGGTGGGGATTCATGTCCAGATAGGCTTCCCTACTGAAGTTCATTAGCCATGAGAATAGTCAAAAGAGACATCGCCGTATGGTCGTGTCTCTTTTGAAAGGAAAGCCAAAAGGAATCCACCACACCGGAGCGACCGTAAAATTTGGCTCCTATGCCGCCCTTGCTGTGCAGGCAGATCAGATCCTGACGGAACGGCAAAAGAAACAAGAAGCAAAAGCGAAAATCCACCCGTTCCTTAGGAACGAGCTCGAAAGCAGCTGCTTGGGTGTATTTCAGGGACCCTGGTGAACTTTCCGCAGATTGAAAGGAAAAGCCGAGTGGGCAAAGAACACCTCAGGAAAGTCAGCTTCGCTTCTAAGCCCTGGCGAAGGCAAGGCGAAAGCATCTGGCCTTGACCGTCTCCACTCGGGGGTTGCCCAGCGCAAAGGGCGACCTCGGATGGCGTGTTCGCAACTCTCAGGGCTATTTGGGTATGTGTCAAAATAGGGATTTGAACCCCCAAAATGGCTCTTGATTCCCTAAGGTTTTGTCATTGGTTTGTTTGGAAGTTGCGAAAGGGTGACTCACTTTCAACGGAAACAATTTTGCGGCGTCCCTCTCGTTTCCCCGGGTGTTGAAAATGGTCCGAACCCCAAAGTTTGACTCGGGGTTTGCCAACTTTCAGCAGGGATCCTTACATCATACACCTGCACATTGCCTCGTAAATGGTGGCGTTCCTTTATTTTGGGGGAAAAAGCCATGTTTCAAATGGGCAAAATGTATCTTTTAAGGAGCCTGCTTTGTTGTTGCAATTGTTGTCTGATTCTGACGGCAGGAAACACTCAAGGGGAAAATAACTATGGCGGATGGACAAAATCCATTTTGCACCAGATGATCAATCAGTACTCAAGCGGGTTTCACCCATAAATGGCGTCCAATGACAACGCCTAACCAAGCGGTTGCCTTCAAAACAAAGGGGTACCTTCACTAAAAATCAGCAGTGCCACCCCTCCATACCACTCCAACCCACCAATTTAGCAGGAGCTGAAGAAAAAGCCACCTTCAAACAAAAAGGGGTGGGGGGGAGGAGCTTTCTTCCCAAAGACGCGGCGATTGGTCCCGATCCGAGTGGCCACTCAGACACCGTCGGCTCCGTGGTGCCAGGCAGGAGCCCCTGCCCCGATGTGTTGACATGCGGATGGAGGACATCCCGATGCTCGCGGCAATGGTCCGACTTTCTGGCCGATTGTTTGGTCCGACGTTCTTTTCAGTTCTCTGTGCTTCCCGCGGGCTTCTAAATCTGTTTCGTTGCTCACATCCAAGTTTGGGGCAGAAATCGTAACATGTTGGTCTAAAACGTGAGATGCGACATGAAATCAGACTCTGGTCCATGCTGATGGGCGAACTGCGCCGCTTTGAAACCGTTGTCGGTATTTACGTTGGGGAATCAAATCAGAAACCAGGGATTCTGAGGTAGTGCGAAATGGATTTCCTCCATTCACAGTATCCCATTTGAGACCAACTAACCCGTGGCTCCTTACTGGGCCTTGCCCATAGCGAGGCGGGTCATACTCCTCTTACTCGATGCTGATGGACCACAGGTGCTCAGCTTGGTGGGTTTTCTGTGGGTTCCGCGATTTGACTGCTCTGCCCGACGCGAATCTGACCTTGTGTTTCTTTTATTTTGGGTCCCCACTTTTAGTCATGGCCCCAAGGGTGATCACCTTTCATTTCTGGGTCCTTTGAGCATTTGGGACTCATTTCTACCAAACTGGGCTGCCTCTGGGTCAAGAAAGAATGACGCCTACCCCTATTGTTCCCTTCTTTGGAACCCAGAATCACCATTCGAGTGTCTCAAATAGGAGAAACCAACACAGATGGTGTCCTGTTGGTGTCCCTTGAAAAAACCAACCCAAAAAGCCGAACCCCGAAAAGAACACAACCGACATGGGCATCTTCTTCACAACCCCATCTCTTCTTGAGAAAGGGGAAAAAAAAAGGAAACAAGCTCCGGTATCCCTAAAAAGCATGCATCCAGAACTCCTGGACCCCCCCCCCCATCCAGATCAGGAACCCTCGGCACGGCCGGAACCCTCGTTGCGCCTGCGAGAGGCAGGCGCCCCCCACCGCGGTGTGCCCCGTGAGGCGCCGGAAGTCCGGCAGCGACACCTCGAAAGTTCCCTTGGGCGCCGGGTGAACACAACAAGAGCAAATTCACATTTGATAATCATAATCAAAAAATAAAAATAAAAATACAAATGAAAATAATAATGATAATAATAATACTGTTGATATTGATTGAAATGCTAATAATACTGTCATTCACGTTGTTGATAATAGTATCGCGTATGTTGAATATTGTTTGAAAAGTGTGTTTTTCCAAAATAAATCAAATTCCTGCTCCCACGGCATTCCATTGCTTACAACTTTCAGCAGGTCGCTTGGGCTGGGGCATCGGGGCAGTTGTGCCACGAACAGAAGAAGATTCGAAAGGCGGGCTCCTTTGAAGGAACGTGCCACGAAGCAACTCAAGAGTCACTAGCAAACGTGGTAGCCCAATTTCCCTGGGCAAAAAAAAGGGACTTGGTTCGTTGCCGCGCACCAATTTGGACAACCTCTTGCATAAGACTGCCAAAACTTGCTTAGATTGGACTCTGCTTGGTTGGTATTTAAAGGGAAACCAAAAGGGCACCAACCAGTGTAGGGGACCCCTTACTTTGAGAAGCACCCAGCTACGGTCTATTAGCAGGATACAAATGGGTTTTCGGTGTTCAACTCATACCAGCTCTTGGGTATAGGTTTGCTGTGTAGAGATAACCACAGCTATTCATTTGAGGCTAGCGCTTGGCAACAGTTTGAAATTAACCGACACCGCGATCAACTTGCTTAGGGCGCGCCGGAAACATAGCGAGAAGTGTTGAGCCGACCCTCTCCCCTCAAAACCGACAGGCTGGAAAAAGCAAGGCTTAAGAATGTCAGTAGGGAACCCCTTCAAAAGTGTGGTTGTGTCAACATAAATCCCCACCTAGATGGACCCTGACAACATGGTCCCCAAATTAAACTTCATACCCCTCTAAGAAACATGGCCCTTGAAAAAGACAAACTAACCAGGAAATACAAGGTCATAGTGGGTCACGCAAGCCCCGAAGTGCCTTGTTGAACGAGTGAGGCCGGCTGAAGCCCCCTGAAGCCATGGTATCCGTCCGCGTTTCGGGGGGTGCGAACAGCTGCGGCGATGCCCCCCGCCTGGCCCGTCTTGCTCTGAGCCTCGCGTGCAGGGCTGCCGGGCTGGCGACGCTCGGAGGCCGGAACATTTCGCCACAAACTGCAACACAGTCGTTGGCTGCCCCTCCCGCGCCTTGGTTTCAAGTCGTTCATCTGAAAACCAGCCCTGCCAAAACCAGTCCTGCCAAAACCAGTCACCCGCCCAAGTCTCGTTTGAATGAGCGTCTCGCAGGCGCTCAACTGGCCATCTTGGCACGGGGCCCGGGCATTGATCTTCGGCAATGCCATCGCGAGGGAAGCCCGCGCCCCGGCGCAGGGAGTTGCTCGAGCCAAGCAGAAACCGCATTGAATAGACCGGGCGTTCTTCGGGTTGCACTTCGATTCCAGACTTGGGGGGGGTCTTTTTGAGGGTACCCTTTTGGGATCGGTTTCAAGGGAAACCAAAAGGGACACCCTAAGTTTTGAGATAGTCCCAAGTGGATGATTCATGAGCTCCCAAAAGAGAGGGTTCCCTTTGAGACAAACCCAGTTCCTTCAAGAGCCGCAGCCTCACTGAGGCGAAGGCATTTCTGCACGAGCTACCAGGCAGAGGGGTTCTGCAAAAACATGCACCCTTTGGACCCAATTTGAAGTCAGTTCAGAGGCGTTCGAACTGTTCGCCCCCTAAAAAAAAACGTCATCATCATAGTAATAATAATAATAATAATAATAATAATAATAATAAGAATAATAATAACAACAACAACAACAACAACAACAACAACAACAACAACAACAACAACAACAACAACAACAACAACAACAACAACAACAACAATAATAATAATAATAATAATAATAATAATAATAATATGAACAAACAAATTTAAAAATAAAAAAAAAATGAAAGGTTTGGAAATTTTGACCATCCCCTTGATGCTTCCAAACTTTTGACCAGACCTCAAAACCGTCTGCAAGGAGCCAAAACAGCTGCAGCGAGCCGTGCGAGGAGCTCTGCCCTCCAACCCACCTACGAAGGGGGCAACCATTTGTGTCTTTGAGCCTTTCAGCAAACAAACCCAAAGGCCAAGGTCTCGATGTGTCAAAGGCGGACACCTTGAACAGCTTCCCTGGGAAAAGATCCACATCTTTGACCAACAGCGCTTCATGGCCTTGTGGTGAGACCCTCGTGACTTTGCTGGATGCTGCTGTTCCAGGGCTTTTTCCCAGTCAAGTTTCCCATTCGATGGCACCACCCTGCAAATTGGGCATGGGCTAGCAGCAGAGCTTTTTGGGGAGAAGGCAGCTTTGGGGATGTCCGTTCTGCAAACTTGCAGAGCACTGCAATGGGTCGCAAGGGGAAACCTACTTGAGCGGGACCGACATTTTTGCTCTGAATAGAATGGTGCGAAAGAAAAACACGGGTTCCGGGTTCCTACAACCCCTTCTCTAAGCCACATGAAACCACACAGAGCCAGGTGGATCCCTGTGCCTCACCAAGAGAAGGACATCCCAACTCAGATTCCCAAGGCCCATTGCCTTGAGTTTTCCTTGGGTTTCCCTTGAACCCTGAACCCCCCCCTTCCAAAAAGCAAAGCAGTGCCTCTCGCAGTTTCACCACACCAAGCCAACTCCTCGAGCTGCGCCAAAACACGGGCAAAGTGGTCCAGCTCGTTGCCGGGGATGCCCATCTGCCTAGCTGCGAGTCAGAGCTTGTGGGTGTGAATTCCGATATGTTGGGAAGGACCCAAAATGAGAATTCAGTGGAGATTGAGGTCCACACACTTTTCAGGGGGACACCCATCAAAATTGTGACTCTATGGAAAACACACTAGGCATGGGATAAACCTGGGCGCCCCCACCTTGAAACTAACCACTTGAAAGACGCCTGAAATTCGACGAAGAGGTGATATCCTCAACTAAATCTCGTGTGGGGTTGAAAATGCACCAGAAGTGCAGCCACCACTTGGATAGTGCGATTTGGGGTCATTCCAGCCACTCCCTGGCACCGAAAAAGTTAAAGGACACATCAGAGATCTCGCCGATCGAAACACCTGGGAAAAAAACAAAACAAAAAAGGCCGTCAGACGGACATATGGCATGTGCCCCAGAAACGGGCCGGTCTTTCACACCTCGGACAAAGCAGGGGCCAGGCGACCGGTTTAAAGGGTGCTAGCAAAAGGGCTCCGGAAACTCGCGCAGGACAATCATGTGCTTCACATCCGATCCAGCCCATCGGTTAGCAGCCATTCAGAAACCCATCTTCCATGGAGACGAGTCCTGAAAACGCTACCTTTCGACCTCCAACCCGTTTTTTGGCCTGGCTTTGTCCAGGTGGAAGGCGATCTTGTGGTGGTCCTGGCCCAAGCCAAGAGAGCCATAGATCATAGACTCAACATGTTGCCGCGTTTACCCCAGTGTTGAGTCCATGTTTGACGCGGGGTTAGTTCAATCCACTCGTCCGGTCAAAATATAGATACATTTACTGTCCAATCCTTGGCACGGTAGCAACAAAACCGCCGATTTTGCAGACCCCTACTATAAATGATCCGAACCCAAAACCCGAAGACATGCCACGCCAGCCGGGAAGTCGGCTGTTGGACTTGGATCTGGTGAGCTAGTCTCAGTTTGTTCCAAAAACACCAGCGCCTGGGTCCCGGCGCCAAAAAAATTGGCAGTCTTTCTTACGCAAGCCCTATGAGCAAGGCTCCTTTCATGCCGCCTTCAAACTTCACCCCGGCAAGGGAAACTCGCAGGCTCGGGTACCCGAGAGTTGGCTTGGCCTCGCCGCTTCGGGGTTTGAGCCCAAATTCATTTCGAAGCCAAAATTCTACCCAAAATGGCCCCTTGGCAAAAAGAACCAAACGCTGAAACCTGCGTAACCCCAGCTCTTCAGTTTCAGACCCACACCCAAGTGCGGAAAATGGCGTCAACCAACCAAACCAATCCAAGCCAGAAGCTCGGGGCCTGACGCCAACAGTCGCAAGCCCGGTCCTTCTTCAAGCACCACTGCTGCAGCCGCTGCTTCATCGCCTCCTCGCATCCGATCCCCCGGCTCTCTCAGCGGAAACACCTCTCCCAGGCGACCCCGAAGGACCATCCCGAGTGCTGTCAGCACACGACCTCCTCTCTTTGGAAGGCTTTGCGCGCTGCTCTCTCAACATAGGTAACTCTTCACACAGCTTCTCTATAGGTCCATGGCAAGATATTTCTTGACAGGAAGGTGCTCGCAAGGCCCTGTAAAAGATCTCCTTGCAGGATCTCCAACAAGGATCTCTGGCGGGCTATCCGGCTATCCTCGACAAGATTTGTTATCAAGAGCTCTATCCATACAAAGTTCCTGGTAATTATTTCTTATCCAAGGTCTCTTGCTGAGATTCTGTACAACGTTAGATAGAATTGTTTAAAAGGTCAAGCCCAAAATGTGTTGAGGCAATCTTTACGTAACGTCCTGAAAGAGATGCTGCCGCAAAGTTCTGTACAGAAGCTTCTGTGCAAGGTCTTGTTGCAATGCAAATCCGTTTGAGGATCTTGACCGGATCTCTGGTAATTAAGACGTCTTCGCATTATCTTTGTGAGATGTCCGTGCAACACCTCTTTGCAGGATCGTGTACAGATCGCTGCGCAAGATGTTCTTGATTGTGTTTCTTGGTATTCATTACTTTGTTGATTGCCATGTTCTGGGTTGTCACGTTTTCCCGGTTGTTATTTTCATGGTTGTCATACGATTGGGCATTGTTTTCTCGGTCATTGCTTGCTTGATTCTTGTTTGCCTGCATAAGATCAGCTGCACCAGAGTCCCACACGACTCCGCCCCTGTTTTTGAACAAGCCGAAAAGCTTGCAGAGTCCGCGGGGCCCTGCCTGATACTCCGTGAGTCGCTTTCTGGCCGGCAGCAAGCTCAAAGAATCTGGGCACACTCTCTCGACCTCGGCTATCGAAGCGGAAGACCCATGGTGGGTCTTCACCCGCCTTTCTGGAGAACGGTTTGGAGTTGTGCGAATCTGTGGATCAACCGATATCAAACGAGTACAAAAAGAGTACGAAAAAAGAACCTACAGGGGGATGAACAGGCGAAATCCACAAAACGCGCAACCAAACCGTTTTCTAGAGCATTATATCTGCCTGGTGACCAAATGCTTTTGGTAGGCGCCACAACAATTCGCCACACCCCATATAACCATTTAGGAGAGTTCTAATTCGCTAAATGGAACCCGTGCAGCGATTCTGCAATTCTTGAAGGGTAGAACCCCTCCAAATCCCGTTTCAGCACGGCTCACCTGTGAATCTCCAATGCTATACCCGCACTTCCCTTGGGGTGGTTTGGTCTATGTACCCTTTACACGGTGGGGCCTGCATATCCCACTAGGGGTCTCTCTGGGGGAGCGGCTTGAGGAAAGAGTCTTAGACAGAATGATCCAACCATGCCAACCCCGGCAGCCCCCCCCCCCCACCACCGACTCCACCTCTTCGATGACCTGGCGCAGGATAACCTGAGCGGAGGGCAGAAGAAGAATTGGTATGAACAGTCTGGTGGTGAACTGATCGCCCCTCTACAACATGTGCTTAACTGGTTGCTGTTAGCTTCAAAAGTCAAGTAGTTTTCTATAAAAAAAAATAGGCTCGGGTGATATCCCCAACAGCATGCGGTGGATTCCTGGTGGAACCCTCGTGGAACCTTACCTCAGAGCCGCCCCGGACCACCCCGGAGCCTATCTGGGCTGAGACCCCAAAGCTTTCAGCTGTTGGGGGGGGGGGAGGAAAAAACACAAATTGCAAAAACACAGGCACACACACACACACAAAAAAAAAACAAGTTGCAAAGTCTAAGGATCCCACCAAAATAGCCGCTGGGAAAAGCCGCCCTTTGGTCCGATGCCCATAGGCTACAGAAAGGTGCTGCCAGCCATCACTTCTCAGAAAACCCCAACCAGATGGCCGACCCAAACGACGCATGGCGCTTCAAAAACACGGGGGCCGGGCCCCCCCTCGTTTTTGTTGACCCCCCACCAGTTGCTCTTTCGGCCCGAAAACCGCAAGGTAAAATGGAGGTCGAAAAAAGAAAAACAAGTTTGGGATGGGAAAACTGGGTCTCACTCAAAAGGCACTCACGTTTTGGCAGCCAAAAGAAACTCACGCTTCATGAATCTGGCCTGCCCAAAGAAGCAAACAACCAAACCCACTCTTCAAGTACAGACCAAACCACGCCTACAATGGGGCATGGGGGAATATGGACACCCCTCTTTTGATTTGGGTGTCCTCAAATCCCACTAAATAGGATTGTCAATTTTACAAGGCCATGTCGTATTCACACTTGGCCATGAGTTTTAGTCAGGGGGAACCGCCTCAAAAGTGGTCGGTGGACACAAATCCAAAACTCCATGATGTCCAAGAGTCCTCCGTTGAAATTCACACCCATGCCCATGTCTGTAACTGAGGGGGGGGGGGGGCTCAAAGGCGCGGAAGACCCCCGGTTCCGTTTGGTTTCCGCCTCAGGAAAGAGCCGAGGAAACGGGCCGCCGACATACCCGCATGGGTCAAAGACTTCTTGGGAGTTGGTACCCTTTTTGGTTGGCTGAGTGGGGAGTCAAAGGAAAAGCCCAAGAAAACAGCCAAAAAATGAGGTCAAGAGACAAAGGCACAAACCCAGATTTGGCCCCGGCTCTTGGTACAAATGCCCGAAATATGTCAAAATGTCCCCAACACACTTCACCCCAATGCCGTGACACATTCTGGCTTTTATTGGGGGGGCTTGCACCCCGTTCCCCTGGCCATATGGCATCCAGCCAAAATCACCAGCCTCGACCCCAAATCATCGACTTCGAGGAGAAAATTCCATGTCAATGCAGTGAAGGCCCCGGGGATTCGGGGTGAATCAACCCAACACCTGGCACTAATCAAAGGAAGTTTCGAAGGAACTTGCGTAGTACGGAACCTCAATGCACTTTTTCATCACCGCAGCATTTGGTGGCCGTCTCGCTACTCTGCTGAAACTTGCGCATCAGTCTCAGCAGCCTGCGGCCGAGACTGGACACATGTGACTTCTGGTTGCTATCTTCTTCTCGAGCTCGGCTAAAGTTGTCTTGCCACAAGCAAAGCAAGAGAGCACTTGCATAAACTTGCAGACTGTGCCTTGTAGCGTTGCGGCCGGGACATCCTCGCCTAGCAACGCAGACACACGCCGCGCCAAATTAGCAAGCGTCAGCAGAGGTGCCCGTTTGGCGCGCACCTCTGTCACCCGGCGCAGCTCCAGAAAATCCTCAGTGTTTGAGCCGGCAGTAGCTTGGTCATCCAGGGTCTTCATCTCTGTCGTGTCCAGCGCGCCGCATGCTCCCAATATGGCCAACGCATGGCTTTGCTCCATGCGCCCAACGCCGCTCCATTCCGGAACAAGCTTGGCTTTGAATGTCAGCTTTGCCCCAACTTACCAATGCTGGCTGCACAGTGGACACCACCAGCTTGGCCGGGTTCATCTTGGAGTTGGCGCTTGTGGTTCGCAGATTGGTGTTTACATGTGTGGTGAACGACCGGCGGCTGTCATTCCAGTGCGCGCCGCTGGCAACAACTTCAACTGGCCGGGTTCATGAACTCTTTCCAAGTTGTCAAGGTCAGCGAAGTAGGTTGCCAGGAAAAGGCTCCTATGCATCAACCAAGTTTTTCGAGGAGAGCTCGACAAGCGCAGGGAAGATGCGAACAACCCGAACAAGCTAATGGTTTGGTTGGGGACCCGACTCACCCAGGCTTTACTTCCAGGACCATTCTTTCTGGAAACCGGTCAGAAAAATCCTTGGAGCCCCCCTTACGATGCAACAAGAATAAGCACGCCTGCTTGACTGTGTGTTCGCTCGTCCCTCTCTGCGATAGCACGAGATCTCCAAGAGCAAGTAACCAGGAAACCACCAAGCCACTCTGTGATTGGCGAAACGGCTCTTGTTGATGGCCTGAAAAAGAAACCATCAAACACGGCGGCGGCGTTAGCAACTCTTATTAAATTATACAGCCACCGAACATGTGTCGAAACATGGCCATGACCGTGTGTCCTTGTTGCAATCACCACATTGAGCACCAGAGCCGCCATTCCGTAATGTTGCTGGGGAGTTCGCCACCGCACGCAGAGTGTGTAGCAGAACCGAAACCTGTTGCTTGAACGGGTCGGAATCGATGTAGTGGAGGCGAAGCTGTGTCGTCAAAGCAGAAATGGATGGACCATGTCTGTAGCATGTGTTGGTCTTGATGCTATCAGCACATCCCTCCAGCTTGGTTTCCCGACAAGCCACGTATGCTGCGAGCAAGTAAATCAGCCAAATTCAAGTCGAGATCTCGGAAAAGAACGTTGATTGCAAGAATGAAATGGAATTGCTCGGATTTCCAAAAATACTCACTGCGGGAGGCTAGCACAAGGGCCATGCAATACAGCTCCCGTTGACCCCTTTGGTGTTCCACGGGCCCAGAGACTGTAGGGAAGCTAGTGCCGCAGAGAATAGCACCTTACGACGTCCCGCCATGAAAACCCTTGAGCCCTCGCACTTGAAAGCCCTGGGCACTTTCGGACACCTGCAAAACAGCAGCGTCCATATTGCAGAATATGTGAGGAGTCTGTTTTCAACCCTTCTGTCAGAGGCAACGAGATACGTCAAAGCTGCAACCTTGCCATCACGAAGGTGTGAAATGCTTCAGCAAAATGCGTTTGTCAGTGGGACTGGATTACATAGGTTGCAATGAGGAAAAGCGTCGCAGGACCAGCTAAAGACTGGATAATAAATATGTCTATGTTTCTCTCGATGAAAAAACAAATATATAGTGACATCCGGCTGATTGCTTTTTGGAAGCAGTCCCGCACTTCTTGGTCAAGTGCAAGTTTGCATCCTTGTGGCGCATCAGCTGAGCTTGGTCAAGACAAGTTTGCAGCCTTGTGGCGCATCAGCTGAACACATACCGTGACATCCGGCTGACACTGAACTGCTTTGTGGAAGCCAGCGCCGCACTTCTTGGTCAAGCGCAGGTTTGCATCCTTGTGGCGCATCAGCACCTTAAATGTGTCCATTTTGTTCTCGGTAGCCAAGAATACATCCGCCTGATTGCTTTGCTGAGCTGCTTTTTGGCAGCGCCGCACTTCTTGGTCAAGTGCAAGTTTGCATCCTTGTGTGGCGCATCAGCAGAGCCCTGTCGAGCCTTACATGTGTCCATTTTGTTCTCGATCCACAATCACGTTCGTCAAGTGCAGGTTTGCGCTCTGGCGCATCCGCAGAGCCCTGCCGAGCCTTAAATATTGTTCTCGATAAACAAATACCGTGGCATCCGCCTGAGTGCTTTGCTCAGGATTCTGAGCTGCTTTTTGGAAGCCAGTGCCGCACTTCTTGGTCAAGCGCACATCCTTCTGGCGCAGCAGAGCCCTGTCGAGCCTTTTCTGTGTCTGTGTTCTCGACAGACAAATATTCTGGGACATCCGGCTGATTGCTACTGAGCTGCTTTTTGGAAGCCAGTGCCGCTTCTTGGTCAGGTTTGCATCCTTCTGGCGCATCAGCCCAGCCTGGCGCATCAGCAGCCCAGCCAAGTGGCCTTTACTGACTAGTTTGCATCCTTGTGGCGCATAAGCAGAGCCCAGCCAAGTGGCCAGAGGGCTTGTGCGGGTCAGCCACCGTCTTGGCCAAAATCGGCAAGTAGCACTAGCGATAGCACTAGCGAGTTGCACTGGCAAGATGCCACTAGCAAAATGGCGCAAGCCAGAAGCACGAGCAAGATAGCGCTAGCGAGATGCACGAGCCAGTAGCGCTAGCCAGTGGCACTAGCAAGTAGCGCCAGCAAGTGGCGCTAGCAAGTTGCAGCGGCAAGCGCTGCGCGCAGAGAGCTTGCTCAGACAACTTGCTCATTGAAGCTTGTTCAGAGAAACTTGCTGAGAGAACTTGCTCAAATAATTTGCGCCAAGAACTTGCTTGGAGAACTTGCTCAAAGGAACTCGCGCCAACAACTTGCTCACAGGAACTTGCGCAGAGAACTTGCTAGGATTACTTGGCGCCGTGCGCTGCTCATGCTTTCGGGCCACCCATCTTCTAGTCTCCTCTTGGCAGCATCACTGTAGTTCGAGCACCCTTTCTTGTTGGCAGTGCTGTTGTAAACCTTGCCTCCTATCCGGTTGCCAGTATTTAGCACCTTCTCAGTTGGATAGCCATGTGGCCCGGCCAAAATTAAAGGCTCGACAGGGCCCTGCTGGTGCGCCACAAGGATGCAAACCTGCAATTGACCAAGAAGTGCGACACTGGCTTCTAAAAAGCAGCTCAGTTTCCTGAGCAAAGCAATCAGCCGGATGTCACGATTTGTTTGTTTAACGACAAAAAAATTAAGGCTCGGCATTGCTTGTTTCTAGCTCCAACGATGCTCCACAAGGATGCAAACCTGCGCTTGGCCAAGAGAGAGGCACATCCTTTGCACGCAGGCTAGCCGCAAAATCTGCGACATGCCCTTTCCCCGTTGCGAAACATTGTTGCAAGTGGTTCCTGCTGACTTGTCGAATCTATGTGTCTAGCTTGATGCTTCTCAATTGCGCTTGCGAGCTGCTGCCACGTGAGCCGAAGGGAGCCGAAGGGAGCCGAAGGGAGCCGAAGGGAGCCGAAGGGAGTTTGTTTTGCCCGGGAACTTAATTTTCCTGTTGGTGGCTGTAAGCAGGAAAACAGCCAGCTGGCAGCAACAAGCGCAGAGACTGGGAGAAACAGGAGGGAGTCACAGCATCTGCAGAGACTGGGAGACACAGGGAACTGGGGAAGACAGACAAGCGGGAGACATGGCATTTGACCGCAGAGACTGCGAGACACAGGGAGACAAGCGGGAAACACGTCCCGGCAGACACGCAGCGTCACCGCAGGGCCAGCGTCACAGCATCTCGCATCCAGATAAAGGGAGACAAGCAGGAGACACGACCCCGGAGCCAGCGTCACAGCATCTGGCATCCGACCGCAGAGACTGGGAGACAAGCGGGAGACACGACCCCGGAGAGCGTGGGCCACAGAGACTGGGAGACAAGCGGAAGACACGACCCCGGAGCCAGCGTCACGAAAAACGGGAGATGGGAGACACAGGGAGACAAGCGGGAGACACAACCCCGGAGCCAGCGTCACAGCATCTGGCGTCCAGAAGCACGAGACACGATCCCGGAGCCCGCGTCACAGCATCTGGCATCTGACCGCAGAGACTCACAGGGAGACAAGCGGGAGACACAACCCTGGAGCCAGCGTCACAGCATCTACTGGGAGACAGGAAGACAAGCGGAAAACAGGACCCCGGAATCGGTGTCACACTTTCCTATTCTCTATACCTCAAGTTAGAACCCCAATGCTTCGCTGCTTGGGGAAAAAGCAGAGAGCCACAAACCCAGCGCTTGGCCCCCGCGGGTGTTGGGCGAGCTCCGAGGCTCCGGCGCCATCTCCGGTGGAATCGGCCCAGCGGAGCATCTCCTGCGGCGTTCCTTTGGTTTACGGTTGGCTTGGGGGTGGTTTCTCTTTTTAGGCTTGGCTAAGGGTTGGTTTGGGTTGGTTTGGGGGTTGGTTTAGGAGGATTGTTTGGGGGCTTGCCGGTTAAACCAGCCAAACAAAATGGTAGCTTCTTAAAAAAAAAGCTTGGTGTCTTGTGCTACCCCTACCCGTCTTTTTGAACGGTGCCGAGAAAATAACTCATAAAATCCTCGGTTTGGAGCCAAACACCCAAAACACAAGGTCAGGGAATGGTCAGTCAGCTGGCACGAATGGTGTGAGCTGTCCCAGCGTGAATTTCAGGGGTGAGCCATCTGCCTTTAACCAACCTGGCTGACTTTGAGAATGATAAAATCATGGGGGCGGTCGGGTGATTCAGCCGGAAAGAGGGAGAGAGATGGAAATGAGGATCCTCTGGGAAACCACCGCTTGGAAAATGCAGGTTGGCATCTTTTAACTCAGTCCAGGAATCTGAGAACCATGCGCAAAACGTAAAAAGAGGAGACTGTTGCAAGACTACAGGCGGTTCTGGTTTTGCTTCTCTGCAAAACACGTCGATATGAATGCAACAAAACCGCCAAGCAGGTACAAATAACACAATCAAACTGGAGCAAACACGTGGGCAAGACAAGGTGTGGCTCCCTTGTTGGGGTTGTTTTGAGCACCAGTCCAAAAGGGCAGACAACCCCGTGGTGTGAGCTCAGCTGGGCCGGCTCCTGGGCGCGCTCAGGTGACTGGCGCTCCTGCTTGGACATCTCGGCATACAGCTGCCTGCCAGGTGCAGCTTTTCCAGGGGCATCAACCCTGTTTTTGCAGGGCGCTTGTTTGAGCGCATAGCCGCATAGCCGGTCTCATCCCCTTGAATGGAGGGATGGCTGGTTTGAGGGCAAACCAGAAGGAAGCCGGGTCTCCCGCAAGGGGGGGGCTTCACGTTGAGACAAAAACCCCGAAACCCAAACCGGTGACCCAATTGCGGCAGCGCAGGTCCAGCTGGATTCCTCGGATGGGTGTGTTTCTCGAGGCTCTGCGGCCTTGTTTTAGGCTTAAGCAAAAGGAAAACCGCCATTTAGGCGGTCCAAATCCTATTTTAAAACCCAACGGTTACGGAGAAACTCGATTCACCGTGGCGTTCGAGGCGATGTTTGCACCGAAACGGGAAATCGAGTTAGACCTGACCAACCCGCCCCCAAAAGGGAGACAGCCATGGGCGATCACCAAGGTTGACTGGTTGCTTTCGATACGAGCAAAAGTCGCGCCTTTTTATGGGTCCGCTTTACTTACCTTCCCCAATGGTGGTTTAAAATAAAACCATCCCTAGTAGCTTTGAGGGTTAAGTGCGTTTCCCGCCTAAAGCGACCCAACACACACCGAAACCCACCAACTGAATTGTTGCTTAAACCAGCCATTTTGGCGACTCCATGTGGCCATGGAAGCCGGGCTTCGCTGGAGGCTTTTCGTCAGGTCCCTGCCTTGCGGCGAGCACGTCCATGCCTTCAGACTCCGCCTCGAGGATCAGCGAAACAAATGGGGCATATCTCAGACGGAGTTGGATCAGAAGGATGGTTCTCCTTTTTGGTCTCCCCCTGAAACCAAGCTAGAAAGGGTACCCCCCCCAAAAAAAAAAAACGATGCCTAAATCGCCAAGCAGCTGCTTTCTTCCAGACAAGTGCGAAAAAAGGCCAAGTATATATACTTTCAGCTCTGACAAGGCTCCAAGAAAACAGGAAAATCGGCCGACAATCAGCCCAAGACCCAGGCAAAACCATGGGGTCCGCGTATCCTTCTGGAGGTCTGGGAGTCTCGAGTGCAGAGACAACGTGTGGCGCTGAAACCCTTTCCAGTAGTCGAAAACAACAGGTAAAAGTCATAAGCGACAGTCCCCTAACCATGCTCCCATCTGTGACTATTTGTTTTACCACATAAACAAACTCCCCCCCGCCTCTTATAAAAGGAAAATAAACTACTGGCCTGGGTTCCACTTTCTCCATGCCCTCAGCCCCCGGGCTCGTTGGATCGCATCCCTGAGCTCCCTGGAGTCCCCGCGCTGCCTCGGATTTCGATCGGCTCCCGATCGAAACCTCCTCCGCGTCCGTGGGCTCCGACCCGAAAAACGAAAAATCGGCCGAGGCCTAAAATACCACTGGTCTAAAAGTAGATGGCACGTAGATGGCGCCTCTTTTTTTTGTTGCGGGGGGGGGGGGAATAATAGATGGCACTAGTCTTTGGAGGGATTCCAACCATGGCCCCAAAATATCTCACTTTTGCGGTGGTGGTTTTGACCTTTCCGTTCGGATGAAATCCTGAGAACCCTAGCGGGCGGTGTTCCCATAGGTGCCCTTTTGGAAAACATATTCGCTGGCAAATGGAAAACCGATCTAAACAAAAGCCAAACTCACCGATCAACAGGACACCTGGGCAGGGAAACTCTCTCTCCAAGTGAAAGCAGTGGCTCAGGCCCCAGCTTGGCGTCGTCGATGAGGCGCTCGACCTCACCGACACTTTTTTTGAGGCGATTCGAGACTCTCCAGTCGGCTCCCCCACTTTCGAGGCGGGATCCTTGCGAGGAACCTTTCTTCTTGTTCCGTGCATTTGCGGGGGTCCATTTGGAGAATATACTAAAGATTAAAGCTCCAAACAAGGCGTGATGTTTGCACAAAAGTTCTCCATGCAAAGAAGCATTGGCCCTGATCAGGGCTCATTTCGCGTTAAAAACATTCCCCCACCTGAAAACTGAAATTAAAGTCGGATTGCGACAAAGTAGAGGGATTGATCCAGCCCCCAAAAAGAGTGGCATGGGGCATGCTGCGGCATGCTGGTCTGACTTCAAGCCCAAAAGGGGGTCGCCCCACAAAGATTGGCATGGTGGTTTTCAAGGGAAACCAAAGCAAACGACCAAACAACCAAACGGGCTCCGGTTTCGCCTCTTTGCGCCGGCTGCTCACACAGCTTTCGCAGCCCCCCATGGCGAAGGCGAAAGCGAAGCTGGGAGGTTTGGTCCCAATTATTTACTGGTTGTGAATAAGCCAGTGTTCTCTATAAACCGCAAAGAAAAAATGCACGTGGCCGTGGAATCCGTGTTTGACCAAATAACGCGTTTTGAGTTCGCCTTGTTGGGGAGATCCGCTTTCCCACACGGCGCGGTGTGTGTGTTTTTTCCCACGAAAAAAGGGCGTCTTTCGCGGCCGGAATTATCAGCTGGTTGGTTGCCGCAACTTGTCCAGCAATTGCCCACGCCGCATGGCGCTGCAAGCCAAACGGTGGCGCCGAGATGTGCTCCGAAAATGTGCAAAATGTGCCACGTGCAAGTGAGGATCTGTGAGATCCCAAAGAAAGATTTCCCCGAAAAAACACAAGGAAAGGGAAAGCCGCCCCGCACAACGTTTGGGAATAAAGGAGTAGGGTTGAGGTGCGGTGAAGCTCTGAAAATGGCACATGGATCACGGAAATCCTGCGTGTCCAAGTGCGATTGACATTGCGTGAGAATCTTGGGTAGTGACCTGCCCCTGCAAGCGTGAAAAAGCATGAATGCGACAATCGCAACGCTGCTGACAACCTCGAATTG
>CAUJNA010003332.1:611221-686877 GCA_963377175.1 Effrenium voratum
TTCCCACCACGCGAGTCTTTGAGCACTGGCCGAATTGGGGGAGAAAACATCTCAGTGAGCCCGGGTATTTGGTGAGTGGCTTGTCCCATTGTCCAACTGGTGCATTTACATCCTTTCACCCAGAGTTATTTCAGTCAAGCGCAAACATGGTTAGCTCGAAGGTAGAAAAGGGACCCCTTTTTCGGGCTGACCATGTTTTGAGGGGAACCGGAAACCCACCAAACCAAAAAAATGCGGGGCATCCTGATTTGGGCATGTTGGTGGACAAAATTATCTCTTTCTGTGTTTCAATCCTACACAGGGCCCTGTAGAAGGGCCCCCCCAACCCCCCCAACCAAGCATCTGCTGAAGGAGCTGCACGGCCTGCTGGTCGCTGCTGCAGGAGCCGCCCGTCTCCTCCTTCAGCCAGCCCCTCACCGTCTGCTGGGCCGCAGCGGCGGAGAGCTTGGGGTCGGCCGCCTGGAGGTCTCGGCAGAGGCGCAGCTCCAGCAGGGAGCGGCGCAGGCGCCAGAAGAAGAACTCCCGCGCGCTGGCCCACTGCAAGCTCTCCCGCACCACCCCCACCGCCTTCATGCGCCCCGCGCGGTCGTGCAGGTCCGCAAACTCGCACGCCACCTGGGAAAAAGCTGCGGAACTCGGGCGAACTCGAGCGCCCCGACCCCCACATGCCCCATGCCATGCCCGTTGCCTGCGTGTACAAAGGCTGCAACGCCTCTTCTCGGCGCCGGATCTCTTGGGTCAGGTCCTCCGATGGCGCAGATTTCTGGCGCTCGTCCAAGGCCTTGAGGCGGTCGTCCAGACGATGCATGAGGTCCACCCTCTGCTGGGCCCGGAATTTGACCTCCACGATCCCGGCAGGCTCCAGGATCCCGCCCCGAGAATCCTGGTCCGCGTACATCTCCATGACATCCGGGTTGATGGAAGGGTCCACCACCACCCAGCTCCCGCCCCGCAGCTCCCCCTCGGGGGGAATATACACGAACACGGGCTGCTTGTAGTCCACCAAGGCGTCCACGATCTGCGCGCCGAACTTGAGCACCTCGCCGTACATGTCCCGCGTGCCCCCAGAGAAGCCGCGCCAGTTGGCGAAGATAAGCAACGGCAGGTTCTCGCCCAAGTTGAAGTCGCGGATGGCCGTGGCGGTTTTGTGGGCGGAGTCCGGGAACCAAACCTGGCCGGCCTGCGGCTCCACGATCTCCCGGCTCTCTGGGTTCCCCGGGTCAGCGGGGATGCGGCGCTCCACGTTGCGGGTCTCCACAGCAATGACGCCCATGGGGATGCCGCCCAGCCGTGCCCGACCCACCACCACGCTGCGGCCCCAGCCCGCCATGTACTCCACGAAGCTGTCGCGGTCGAAAAAGCCCGACACCCACTGCCCGTTCTGCATGGCGCCCGCCAGCATGTGCCGCGGGTCGTACGGCTGCTTGGTGGGCCGGAAGTCCACTGAGCGGCTCGGGGGGTCCAGGGGTGCCACCTCTTGCGGCAGGGACCAGGTGTCCCGCGGCACAAAGGACAGCCACTCCATGATCTTCTCCGCGCCCTCCTGGTCGTGCTGCACCAGCTGGTGGGTGATGCCATTGGGCACCATAATCTGTGGCCCGCCCAGCTGGTCCTGCGAGAAGTACACGTTCTTGCCCAGCAGCTTGTTCAGCGCGCTGTAGCCAGTCAGCACCAGCGGCCCGTCCACAGACTGGATCACACGCTGGCCCAGGCGGTTCAGGTAGGCGCCGATGCCCACCGACCGGCCCGTCACGTAGGACAACGTGAAAATGTCGTTGTAGGCCCGACTTGTCTCCCCGGCGATGAGGCCGCTGCCCTGAAGGTTCTCCACACCAATGCCACCTTCCGTGGACTTCAAGCCCTGACCCACCACCGCCTCCAGCGCGTAGCCCACACCCTGCACCGGCCGTGCCACCACGGCGCCGCTGGGCAAACTCTTGTAGTCTGCCTCAGTGAGGTAAAGATACTCGAAGCCCTTGGAGGGGTCTGAGGCATCCTTCCACTGCACCTTGAGCTTGGGCATGATCTCATCCACCAAGCCGACCCGCGCACCGCTGTTGCAGGCAATGTAGACCCGCGGCAGGCCTCGCTTGCGCGCGTACTCCGTGGCCTTCTTGAAGAAAGCGTCCTCTGCCACCCCAAAGGAACCCGCCTGGTGGGTGACGTCGTTGGCAATGAGCACCACAGACCGCCCGTCCGGGAACTCCGGGGTGCGCAGCAAGAGGCGCCAAGCCAACATGCCGATGTCGTTGCTGCCGGCCTTCCTGGGCTCCACCTCCTGGACCTCCCCGTTCACGTTCACCACCAGCTCCAACGGCCTCAACAGCTCCTTGGGCGGCTTCACGTCTTCCCGACGCCGCACGAACGTCGCCCATGACTTCACCAGCGCAGCCTGGGCTGAGGGCAAGGCCGAGAGGGGAAGTCACAGGATCCTGCAAAATGCATCTCCTTTTGCATTTTGACCTGTCACGTGCCAGAGGAAGTGTACCGCTGACCGTTTCGCAAAATCGCGCCTCCAGCAACCCCAGGAACTCGGGGGCGTAGGTGGACCCCGCTTTCCGCGCGGCGGCGCGGCGGGCCCGCAGCCGCCCGTCCGCCGCCACGGGCTCCCGCTCCTCGCCCGTGGCCAGGTCCTTCCAGCGCGCCGGCGCGCCCGTGACCGGATCCACCTGGGTGGAAGGCACAGGGGACGAGGAAGCCAAGATGGGCTCCCCTTCAAGGGTTGCGCCTGCAGAGAACCCAAGATCAAAACCCCCTTCAAAGGGCACCAAGCCTCAAAAGAGCACAGCCTTGAAATGGTGATATCACAAGCATGGCCCCTTTTTGGATCTTGGTGTCGTCTCGCGCCCGTTTTTGCAAGGGGATAAAACACAAGACTGACGGCGATTGGGTAAAGCATCTTGCTGACAGGGGTTGGAAAGGCCTCAGATGCTAAGTAGACAGTTGGTTTAGGGTTAGCTCAGGGCGAAGGAAAGGATTGTGCGGGCTGGTTCAGGCTTGGGTTGAGTGGGTGATGACGGATAGGCTAAGGGGGGTATAGGATTGCGAGGTTGCTTAAGAATGTACTAAGAATAAGAGGCCAACAAGAGAATGCCACGGAGGCAGGAAAGCCTGAAAAGCCACAAAGCCAGCAAAGCCACTAAACAACCAAAGCTCATCAAAAGGAGAGAAAAACAAAAGAAGCAACCCCCAAAAAAAAACGGGGAAAAAAAAAACGGAATCCGGAGAAGCCAGAAAAACGCCAGAGAAGCAGCCAAAATCAGCGCAAAAAAACACCGCCAAAGAAGCTGAAGGCAAAAGCTGAAAGCAACAGCTGAAGGCAACAGCTGAAACATGTCCATGTGAGCCGCCTCCTCCCAGACCCCGGCGCATTTCATGTACTCCCCGCCGCTGGCGGCGGTGAAGCGCAGCACGCCCTGGCACCCGGCGGACTCTTCGCCCAGCCGCACCTCGCGGGGCTCGCGGGGCTCGCGGGGCTCCCGGGGCTCCCGGGGCTCCCGGGGCTCCCCGGAAGGCTTGGTACGTTAGGGGTGTGGAAATGAGAGCAGAGGGGCTGTTTTGAGGGTTCCCTAGAGTTACTGGAAATCCGGGGTGTGTCCTTTTCCGAGACCCCCTCTTAGGTGGTCAAGAAAAAGGGGAAACCAGAAGGAAAGCCCTTGTGCCATTTTGGCGGTGCCCTTAAACAAAAAATCGGGTCCTCTGGCTCATGCTCCCGCCACTGTTTGCTTTGGACACGAAGGTGTCTTCTCTTCCCTACCCACATGGGTGTCTAATCTTACGCTACCCCCAAAAACGAAAAATTTGGTGTTGCTGTTGCTTTCCGTTCAACCCACCACCACCACCACCACCACCACCACCACCACCACCACCACCACCACCACCACCACCACCACCACCACCACCACCACCACCACCACCACCACCACCACCACCACCACCACCACCACCACCACCACCACCACCACCACCACCACAACAACAACAACAACAACAACAACAACAACAACAACAACAACAACAACAACAACAACAACAACAACAACAACAACAACAACAACAACAACAACAACAACAACAACAACAACAACAACAACAACAACAACAACAACAACAACAACAACAACAACAACAACAACAACAACAACAACAACAACAACAACAACAACAACAACAACAACAACAACAACAACAACAACAACAACAACAACAACAACAACAACAACAACAACAACAACAACAACAACAACAACAACAACAACAACAACCACCACCACAACCACAACCACAACCACAACCACAACCACAACCACAACAACAACAACAACAACAACAACAACAACAACAACAACAACAACAACAACAACAACAACCACAACCACAACAAGGAACAAAAAGGAACAAAAAAAAAGAAGAAGAACAAAAACGGGCACCCCCCCCTCCCCCCCCCAAAAAAAAAAAAAAAGACGGGGCATGCGACGAAGGGGCCTTCAGGGTGATCTCATCCACCCAGAGGGACTGGAGCAGCGCCCCGTGTCGAGCCACAAACTCCGCCACGAAGGACTCCAACAGACGGAACAAATCCAGCGCCACCTCAGGTCGCAGCGCTCGAAACTTCGGCTTCAGCTTGGGGGGGGGGGCGACCCCAAAGATGGAAACGTCGGTCAGCCTTCTTGCCCGAAAACGGAAAACAAAAAGGGGGGGTAGCCTACAATGTAAACACGCACACACTGGTGTCTGTCGGTTCAACCACCCCCCCCCCCCCGCCCAGAAACAAATATGTGTACATATATACATATATGTGAAGATGCCCAGGTGGTATCCCCAGCAGCAAGCCCCGTGAGCCACTCCAGAGCCTATGGACCCCAAAGCTTTCAGCTGTTGGGAGGAAAATGGTGGTACATGACAGTGCAAATGACACGGAAGACACCAACAAAATTGAAGATCCCACCCCCCAAAACATGTAAACATGACCCCATAAATGACATGGCCCTCACATGGAAGATGCCAACAAATCACAAGGGAGTCATGTGTGTGTGTGTGTGTGTCCCAAACAAAAAAAAAGGAAGATAATAAATGGCGGAACATGACGATAAAACGACTCTTTTTTTTGGGCCCTAGCATGGAAGAAACACCTTGGGAGTGGTCCTCGCTTTATTTGTTTTGTGTGGGACCACACCTATTTGTTCTGCGCTGGGGTGGTTCCAATAGGCCTCATCTCGACAAAAGAAACTAGAAATCCTAAAACTTGAACAAAGGAACTCCCCGCAAAGGACCTTCTCAGCGGTGTTTGCTCGTGTTACCGCGGAATCGGTGAGCTCGTTACGATTTGCCCAAAAAAGGCAATTGACTTATTACCGGCAACCGCGAGCAATCCGCAGCATCCCTGAGGCTGAGCAGCGATATCGGCAAGAGCCGTCAAGTTCAGGAAAAGGCGACCTAGGCTGAAAAAAGTGACCCACCACGCTGAAAGCATTTGTGTGTGTGTGTCTGTGTAGAATCGTCGGGAAGATGAAGCCCTCGTGGAAAAGGAGGGTCAAGGAAAACAAAAAGGAACCCCCCAGCTGAAAAACATGAGAGAAACACTCGGTTTGATACACCGCTTGCAGTATGTCGCACGGCCGATATACCTGAACAGTTAGTTTTCATGGTGCCGCCGGGGGGGGGGAAAAAGGAAGAAGAAGAAAACATGATCTTCCTTGCGGGCCCTGAAAATGCACTGGCAACTTTGGCTGCTCCATTTGCTAGGGCTGGAGTCCACTGGGAAACCACTAGGAAACCACTGAATCAGTAATCCGCATCAGCAGCATCGCTCTCAGCCACGTCCCAACCAACCCGAGCGATGGTCTGTCGGTCTGTCGGTCGGTCACCGCCAGCCCTAAGAACATCCAGACCTGCGGAATACAAAGAACCCTTTTGAAGCAGCTTGGTCAAAACAGGTCCGAAAGGGTGTCTCTTTTTAAGGGGACCCTCCAAAACGGTGGTTGTTTCCTTTTGGTTTCTCTTCAAATCCGGCCAAAACAGGTCAAAATATCTTGGTGCGTCATCGCAACTTTCTCAAACTGCCGGACCAAGCCAAAAATGGCTTGGAAGACGCCTGCCACGTCGAACGACCTCAAAAAATACCTTAAAAGGAAGTCCAGGAAGACCAGCCAGTTCCACAGGAAAACGCCATGGTTGGTAAAATGGCAGGTGCCACCCCCAGGAATCGGATCGATGTTGAAAGAGGAATCTGGGAAATGTTCGAAGATTTGTTTGACACATGGTACTGGTAACTCACCTTTCATCATAAATGCCAACTTCGGAGTACATCACAAGCCAATCAGAAGCAATTCCCCCTTTTCAGGGAGCCTCATCTCCGGAGAATTCCTCAACTATCATTTGTTTCGCTTCTTGACTTATGTGGAGTTGAGTGGCTGTTTTCGAATTCGACAAGGGGACCTTGGCTGTTTTGCAAGGTCCTTGGAGTTCAACCAGGAGAGCCCGCAAATCGTCACGAAACAAAACAAAAAAAGCTGTACCTTGAAATAAGACACGTGCTTGCTGTATATACAAATATGAAAATTCATAAACAAATATCTGGGCAATTACTGTAATCCCCAAACTGGAATTGAGGAATCTGCGGATAAGAACCTTCATGGGTGTTTGGTCGATTGAATCCGGCATCGGTGAGCTCCTTATAATCTGCACAGATCTACCATCGGGTATGGGTCGCAAATAGCGGACCCGATTTTTTCGTGCTTTCCCTACAAACCAAACCCAAACAGGATACCCATCAATCCACACCACCAAACCCCCAACCTGGACCACCAACTAAGGGCTACCTCAGAAAGGGGGAAAAAAAACGGGAAAAAAGAACAAAGGCAACCAGAACAAAGCACACCGAAAAACAAACCCCCCCAAAAAAAAACAAAACTAAAAGACACCAAAAAAAACAAGAATCAAAAAAACAGAAACAAAACCAAAAAACAAGCAACAAGAACAAACAACAACTAAAACAAAACAAATACAAAACAAAACGAAAAGTTGCAACCACACTTTTCAGGTTGTGCTGGGGCGCCTTCCGCTCCAGCACACTTCGGCGATAGCCTGGCGCACTCCATCTCGTGCAGCGACGCCAGCCTACAGATTCAGAGCTCAGAGAGACGCGCTGGTGGGAGCAAAACCAGTTGCAGGAAGCGGTTTTTAGGTTATGGATGCCAAAAAAAACATGTGAGTGAGCCAAACACATTGAACCAAATTGTAAACTATGGTAGATTGGGGGAGGATTCTTCCAACATTTGGGGCATACACCATAAGGGGAGCCAAAGAGAAGATTGTGACTCATGGTCCATCCCTAAAGTTGCCAGAACTGGGCTGCGGCTCCCCTTTTTTCCATGGCTCTGAAACATATGTGGTTGTTTGTTTTCCGGGGACCCCAAAATGGAGCCCGGCGTTTCATTGGACTTCCCTGTCAAACCATCCACGGGTATATGTACCTGTACGGAAAACCCCGAAATTTTGAAAGAGGAAGGGAACCGGGAAACCGATTCTCAAATCTACCGCAGCTTGCCATGGCTAACTGGCGATGCATGCGTCCTTTTGGAAGTATCCATGGACTAGGCTGATGAGTTTCGAAGACTGAGGATCCCGTTCAGAGGAAGATAGCCGGGTTCCATTTTAGTGAATAGGAAGGTCCTCTGTGAATTGGTCAAAAAAGTCCAATTATTCTGCAGGGAACTTGTGTTGGGGAAATTGTCTCAGTAGAAAAACTCCCCCCATATGCGCGGTTTCCCATCTGGGTTCTCGTGACAGCCTCAAAAAGAGCCTACACCTTCTCTAGGTTGCTTTCTGCTCCCCTGCAAAAAGTTTAACTTTTAGCGGTTTAATTCGGAAAACCCAGTAGTTGGCTCAAAAAGTTAAAGTCCTAACATCCCTCGGCAAAATGCACCAAAGAAGTTTGGCAAAACGGGCCAGTTCGGGTTCCACACCTCCAAAAGGAAAGCTGAACTTGTTGGAGCCCCAGAAGGTTCAACAAGAGCCGCCCGGCTCCAAGTGGGAAGCTTGCTGTCCGACCCATGCCGCTCCAAGAAACTGGAGAGGAGTCTTGATTGGCTGAACTCTGCAGAAAATTCGTTTGCTTGGGGTGAACTTGTGACCTCAAAAGTCAGCGGATTTTATCTGCAATTAAGGGTCGACCAGCAAAGGAATCCTGCTGGGTCAGGCGCTCAACAGTTCAACTGGGTTTTCCTGGGAAAAAATAACACCCCAAAAAATTGGGCGCCAAGCCTTGTTGAAGCGCCAAGGAGCAGCAAAGCTTCCAAGCGTGATGCCCAGTTGTTGCTGCTGGGGTGAAAGCCCACGCGAGTGTGGGACACCGTGCCTCAAAGCAAATGCTTCGCGAAGCGCGCTCCATGCATAGAGTCCGACCAAGGTGCCATGACCTTCGCATGGCTCCCCTTCCAAGTCCGCTCAGTTCTGAATCAGTATTTCAGCCAGGCAGTTGAGGGAGTCAAAGGCCCGGCTGTCCTTTTGGAGACAAGATCATGCTTTCCGCTGATAAACCGAGTCTCGCGCTCCATCTGTGTTCGTTCTGACCAAGAAAGACACCCTATGGCTACATGACTGGAACCTGCAAAAAATGACCAGCTGGAATCCCATGTGCCAAACTTAAACGAGCAACAACACCCCTGCCCTCTCCCCCTTCAGAGGAAAACCCATATCAGGCTCCATGGTTATGAGGAGATACTTCCTTCCAACTGCTCTCCAGCTGTAGGGATATTCAGCCATTGTAGGCTGGTTCTGGTTTGGGGGTGGAAACCATCCTTGACAGCTTCAAGGTTACGATTGCGGCACTGGAACCCTTGAAAACGGCCGTGTGGGTCCTGACACCTCCGCCACCTTTAACCCCAAGTTTATAGACCCCCTTGTACTACGCAGTAAAAAAGAGAACCCCGAGTGCTTCCCCGTATCTCCTTGCCCGCTCTTTCGATTCCGTGGCATCTGTTCTCGGCGAGCCGCGCACGTGCAGCACCTTCGCCGCCTTCCCCTCCAGCGGCGAGGCCAGGAACACCTCCGAGGCCGCATCCTCGCAGGTGACCTCGTTGCGCGACACGCGCGACACGCGCGACACGCGCGACACGCGCCACACGCGCGTCACGCGCATGTGGTGGCTTGGAGTGGTTTGGCTAAGGGTGGTTTCTCGTTTACCCTCAACAAGAAGGGCTCTCAAGTCCCAAAACCACCAAGCCACACCAACCAGGGACTTCTTTGAAAACAAAACGAGTGCCCTCAAAAGAACTAACATGGATCTTGGTTGTAATTGCGTTCGCTTCCCTGGAAAGAAAAAGGAAATGGGCCCCGAGCCTCGCAGCCATGCAACTGTAGGCATCAAACCTAGGGTGCTAGCCCTGCGTCTACATGGATGTGGTGTTCTGTGGGGAACCCATTTCTTCGCCACATTTCTGCAGTTTCGGGGCTCCTGGGTTTCTGTCATGGGATTTTCTGGCAATTGGACACGGAACTTGTTTGGCACGGTGTTTCAAACCGAAACACAAAAGAGATCCACGTAAGGAAACACTCAGGTTGGTCAGGATTGGACTCGTTGCTTGTTTCCTTTGCTTGGGTTGGATTCCTGGGCGTGTGGCCCGTGGACGGCGCACCTAGTGCAAACACGGCGTTCGACGTTTCCGTGAGTATCGCGGAAGAATCAATGTTTTCCGTCGCAGAAGGTGCCGAGGGATCAAAGCACTGGGATTTTGCGTCTGTCTTGAGATGCAGGAACCCAGGAATCCCCATATAACATCAAATTGCACATTTGAACCCTTTTGCACCACATGCCAGTTGCCCACCAAAATGGGTTCAAAAGGGATCATCGATTCTTCTGCACGGGTTCTCCCCAAACAGTCACCAAAGCTCCTACACTTTGGATTCAGAAACAGTTACCGAAACAATCGGCTCCACGTTTTGACGCTCCTCGCTTTGCGGGGAGCGTACATTTCATCCATCATCTCGGTCTTCAAACAATTGGCGACTTCCTGAATGAACCGTTCACCCCCCCCCCCCCCCGGGTTTTCAGACCCTCCGGGTAAAACGCCCTCGACCCCGTCCAATTCCCCGCCGTCCGCGCCCCCCCCCGCTCGCGCGAACCGCTCGAGCGCCGGGACCTGAGGCCCGGAGGCCCTGAGGGTTTGAGGCTGCGGCCGAGGGCAGGTGCTCCAGGCTGAAGGCCTCCGCGAGGCGCTCGGCCTCCAGGAGGCACAGACTGGTGGCGTGGAGGTCCCGAAAGGCCACCACCTGAGATGGTCGGAAGGTCGGAAGGTGGGGGTGGTGGGGAGGTAGGGTGGAAGGTTGGGGGGGAAGGAAGCATTGGCTTTTTAGCGCAAATGTGGGGAAAAGGGGGGGTTCTGGAAATTGATTGAACCTGGGACAAAAAGCGCCGAACCTGGGAGAAAAGAGATCTGGTCCGGAGGTGGGGAAGGGAAGCAACCCTTGGCTTTTTGGCGCCAACATGGAAAACAGGCCTTACCAAAGAAACAACGAATGCAACATCTGTAGAACCACGGTACCCTCAAAGCAACCCCCAGCAAGGGAAGGGGGGAAACCTAAGACTCGCTCGAGTGGATTGGTGAGAAGCCCAGACTTCTTGTTTACCCGAAAAAGAATAAGAAGAAAAAAGGAAAAAAGCTGGTTCTTCAGACGGGGTTCTCCTGAAGCAAGATACAAAGATACAGTCTGCCGATCAGATGAAGGTCTAATATCCCTTTCTTCCATCATGATCTCTCGGCCGTGGTGGAATTCCCCCCCTGGTCAGTGGTTGATTCCCATATGCGGCACGACCATCTCCCGCAGCCAACCCGGGCTATCTCAAACCTTGGCAAATGAAAACGCATGGATGGGAGTTGCCTGTGGGGCCCCCAGAGAAAGTCCGCTTCCTTTTGGTAAAGAAACACCCTGCAACAAGAAGCAGGGAGCATAGTTGGGAAACATGGGTGCAGTGATACCAAAGTAGGTGTCCTTTTCAAGCAACCCTCCAAAAATTGACACACTCATTTGAGGTAGAGCCAGCTTTACCTGAGCAGAATGATGGTTTAGAGGGAAACCACGGGGACCCACAAGTGGAGGCTCCCTGAAAATGCGTTTCCTTTGTTGCGGACCCCAGTTCTACTCACGCCCACTTGTTTCTCAATATGGAGGTCCCTTTTCTGTGATCATGGTGGCCTTTTGGTTTCCCTTTAAGAATAAAACAAAACCGGGGGTCCGTTGTGAGCAACCCCCAGGCCTCCGTCCAGCTGGACCGCTCGGCAAAGAAGGCGTAGCCTGAGGCGTCAATGGGCTTCCCTCTTGTTGGCGTTGCGGTTGTTTAGGAAGCACAAGCATTCCCGTTTGAGCCAGAGCAATTCAAAAATCGTGAGTCATGGTGAGTCACCGCTAGTTTTCTGGGAGTCCCGAATGTGCAAAATGGTTAAAGTTATGCCCCATACCACAATGACAAAAACTGACAGTGGTTGAAAGAACCGCCATGGAGTATGGGTCAAAGCAGTCCGACCCGCTTGCAGCGCCATTTCGAGGTCCAAGTGCTTGATGATGCCCAAAACCATTGGCTTTCGGTTCGACCATCATGCCTATAAACTGACTGGTGCATTTGGAACCCTCCCATCTGCTCCTTTGTTTTGTGCTGTTGACCCCTCTGCAAAAAGCTCGACTTTTTGTGGGTTTGATGGGACACCCTGCATTTCCCAAAAAACCTGAAAGTCGAAAACCCAAAAGGCCATCAAAAAACACACAGCCACTTCCTGCTCGGCCATCCGTCCAACAAAACCTCCCAGCGGGTTTGTGGCAGCCCACCCGCACGAGGCCAAGAGGCGCGGCTCATCGGAGTTGCTGCCCAGCGTAGTGGCGCGCTTGGGCACCGTCAGGATTACCTCGCGACTTGCGAGAGCTGAGAAGTGACCCCCAAGAACCATCAAAGGCTTGGGTTACAAAAATTCTACAGGGAAACAGCATATTTAGGGTGTTGTGGGGCCATTTCCTGTAGTTCCTGTAGCGAAACCCTTTGACCCCAAGAACCATCCAACTGGTGGGTTCCTCTAAGGGGATGCTTGGGTGCATTCCCACATTCCCTGCCTCTTCGCACCGCAGGGAATGAGGGAATGAACATAGGTGTCCTTGGAAATTGGATGGGCTTCCCTGGCACATCGCCCTTACATACCCCTTATAGGCAACACTGTGAGTCTCAGCTGTGCCCATCATGTGTATATAAGGGGTATGCAAGTGGGACAAGTTAAGGGCCATTCACAAGGGCCCACTAATTTCTGCCGCCTAGAAAACTAACCTAATAAGGACACCTATGGGAATGACCCTAAACCATCCAACTGGTTTCCTAGCCTGGGTTCATTCCCACATTCCCTACTTGTCGCACCAGCAAGATGAACAAGGGGTAGTTTGGAGGATGTCGCTTTGGGAAGTCAAGGCTGCAGTTTTGCACGGGCCTGGGCTCCAACTGGGTCTCCAGAAAGATCCCTTTGGACATGAACCACCCTGAGTGAAAAGGCCCTAAATTATCAGAATGGGGGACTAAGCTGAGTCATAGTCCTGGGAAGATGAGATTAGCAATAATTCAGGCCTTGTATTGCCTCAAGATAGTCGTAAATTCAGGATTTCCGAAGCTTTGGACACAAACCACCCATAGATGAACACAAGTCCCTTTGTATCAACCACTTCTAGGTTAACAAGCTTCCCTTTGACGTCTCTCACCCTGTTGCACCCCTTTAAATCATGATTCAAGTCCCCTGTCCACTTCCATTGTTGGAAGAATTAACTGCGCTGTGCTGACTTTGCTTGATGGCAACCGCGGGATTCCAATCAACCGAGCTCTCGGGCGTCTCTAGGTTTCAAATTTGGTCTTGTCCGAACATGGATCGACCTACCCCTTTATGGTTGGTCTTCTGTGCTCAAATAACTTTTTAGAAAACCCCTTTAAACGCTCTCCTGAGAAACCTGGGCGCTGCTGGAATGCGATGCTCTTCAACCTGATGGCATGTATGCGTTTTTCTTGAGCTTTGGTACATTGGTTTTAGAGGAAAACCAAAACCCTATGTGTTTCTCGCAACCAAGGTGGTTGGACAGAAATCACCACCTAAACCATGTCCACCAGAGGGTCCCCAGTTGAAATTCAATGCTACAGAAAAGTAAAGCAAACACATATGTATATATAGATATATGTAAATAGCACACATAATGACAAAGTACATAAGTAATGGTGCATTTCAGGCTTGTATTTGCTTTTTTCTCCTTCTTTTTTTCTCACGATAACGCCAAGAAAAAGGGGTTAACTCTTTTTGGAGTTGGTACACCTTAGTTGGTTGTTTGGATTGGTGGATTGGTGGATTGGTGGATTGGTTTGGTGGCTGAGATCCCGAAAACTTCTTGCACCCTCCTCCGCCTGCCCCCGCCGCGGGTTCCGAGCCTCGGCGCTGCCCTGCGCCTTGAGCTTGGCCTCCACCGAGCGCAGCTGCTGATGCACCTGCGACGCGAGTCCAAAGTCCAACCGAGAGCAAAAACGTGGAGTGGGACGGGGACACCGGGCGGGGAGGTGTTTTGTCTATATATATATATATGTACATATAGTAAAGAAGGGTGGTGTTGTTTTTGCTGTTGTTGGTGTTTTGTGTTCTTCTTCTTTTTCCGATGTTTTTCTTTGTTCTCGATGTTGTTGATGTTTCTTGTTGTTGGTTCTCGAGATTGTTGCTGCCCGAAGAGGTCCACGTTGACCTTGGTGGTCTGAACATTTGGTGCTCTGTGTTTGCGGGAAAACCCGAGGTGCTTCACACTGTTCAGAGCAAAAGGTAGAACCGAAAAGGGGGGAACAAAAATCGGGGCACGCCGAAAAGGAACAAGAAGGACGGGTAGAAGGGGCGTCTCTGAGCAAAGGAACATTTCTTTGGGTTCCCGATTTCGGGAGAAAGAAAGGGAGGGAAACCAAATCAGGAAAATACCAAAAAGGGAGATTCAAAAGAATTTGAGAGAAGCCCAACCAAAAAGGATGCCATATGTTTGGGGTTCCCTCAGTTTTATGGGATTTGTGCTTTACCTGAAACGAAACGAAACTGATCGGGCCCGTTGCCTTGAAGGCTGTCGGGGCCGCCAAGTCTGAGCGGGCCTAGTTTCTTCTTGAGCCGCCTGGAGGTTCCAAAACCAAAAAGATTGGGTCAAAGCAGGTCTCGCGGGGCCTTCCCAAGATGAATATCCGACAAACGGATTGGATGCGTTTTCTGTGGAATAGTTGTTTACCACTTGCTCCTCTTTCAATGCTTTCTTAGTACTCTTTTCGTACTCTAAGTGCTCGTTTGCTATCCTAGAAAAATGGTTCCACAAAAAAGGCATCCAAAGCGTTGGCTAGCGTAGCGAAACCAGGAAATCTTCGAAGGTAGGGCTTGAAAAACACCAGTTTGGAGGTGACCCAGTTTTGAGAAAGCCAAGTCTTTGCCTTCTGTCAACCCCCCGAATCTTGAGGCCTACCCATTGAATCCCTTTTCCTGCTTTGTGGTTACCCGATGGAACTGCCAAGGGGTAAGGGGAAGCACCTTAGATCCGATTTGGACCTCATGGGGGGACCTGACAAAAGGTTTAGTGTTAGTCCTGGACCGCTGGCTGGTGAGACTTGTTGGTTCTGGTTCGTAGAACTGGACCCCTCCCGAAAATCACACGCAACCCCAAGACCCATCTCCATTGGGGATCGGACTTGTTTCTTAGCGTCCCTCCGTTGATTTGCCAGAACTTCAACAGTGAACAACGGCGATGCCCCCGAGTTTTGTGGTGTCTTGGTTGCCAACTTTCTCTTTCCAACCTTTCCAACAATCACAAAAGCTGAGAGGCTCCCAAAAGAAAAGTCTTCCAAAAACCCTCCGGCCAGCTTTTCTGATCACCCCACTTCCTGACTGGACGGGCCAAGCAAAGCCCCAACTATTTGATTGCCCACTCACGTGGTCTTCCCAAACCCTCAAAGTACATGAACAAGGGTTCATGTACTCTTGCTTCGACCCCCTGCACAGGCTCAAGCGTTTTGCCGGTTGGGGAATCAGTTGTCCAAAACTTGAAAGGTCTCTCTGCTCCGTTGGCACATGGGGCCAACTTCGCCTTTCTGTGTAGTGGCCCAACAAAAGACCGTGGTTGGTAGCTCTTCAAAAAGCAAAGCTCGGATTCATAAACCTCTGGTTGATTTTGACTGGGGTGTCTCCCCACTAAAAGTGCGGTGTTCATCACTCTTGGCGAGAGTAGATTCGCGGCTTGTTCTCTCATCCGGGGTGTTTTGCAGTTTTTGTTCTCAACGTTTTGGCCTTTTCAGGTCTTGGGGGTCGAGGTCTTGGCGTAGATTCGCGGGTTCCCTCCGGCCATTTCGCTTGCCCACCTCCTGCACCAGTTGCTGAAACTTCTCCTCGGAGCCGCTGCAGGTCATAGCCTCCTCCCCCAGCAGGATCAAGTGCAGGCGGCTCACCTCGCTTCGGCTTGAGGCCCAGAACCGGAAGAAAAGAAAAGTACTTGGAGGTAGGGGACAGTCCAACTACAATTGGAGTCTGCTTTTTTCCATTGTCTTTTGAGCAGCCTGGTTTACAATCCGTACTTGAAGCCTCTTGTTCAACCAGATTGTTCAACCATCCCTAGTTGACCAGAATTTTCCACTGAGTGCACAACTCGTCTGAATTGAGCTACCTTCATCTCGAGGAAATCACCCGGCCGATTGCCCCCAGCGAATGGTTGGGGGCAAGCAAGTCATTTCAGGATCTCTCTCTCTCTCTCTCGACTGGCAGTCGGGGGAGAAACACCCCAAACTCCTTCTGTCACAAAGTCCAGTCTGTCAAACGTCCCCAAGTGCCTCCCACATTTCCAGCCCAGCCGCCCGCGAAGGGTCGTTCTTCTCGTCCAGAATTTTCAGGTCCCCGGAGAGGAAAGTCCTCGCAAGGTGGGACCCAACCCTTCACAACCAGGGGGGTATATGAGCCACGGTGAAATATGCTGCAAACAATGGACATAGGAGAACTAGGAATCTGCCACCCTGGTTGTGTGGCCAAAATGTGGTGAGTTCCCCATGACCCAAACGAGTCCCCCATGTTCCACAAACCCAAAGCGACCAAAACACTTCTGGATATGTTGATCAATGTGAAAACGAGTCTCCCTTGTGCATGTTGAAAGAACCACACCTCTGCAACTCAACCGGGAAGCTGCACATGTTGAGATCCATTCAAAACTACCACCAGAAAAGATAGCCAAGCAAAACGCTTGGGACAGTGGCTTCAGGGGGTTTTGAATGGCCCTTTTGGCAGGGTCGACTCCTCACATATTGCCCTTTGGGCAAGCCAACGAGTGTTCTAGACACAGGGTCGACTCCTTTTGGGTGATGCCTTCCTTTCACTATGGACCAAACAGAAAAGCCTATTTTCCTGTGCATGCCCTCACTATGATCGGGTGCTTCCTTCAAACCACCCCTTAAAACAACCAAAAAAAACACGCCTGGTTTGCAAGGGGCCATTAGTTTAATTGCCCAGATGAACATGGAGCTCCAAAAACCACCAGAGGAACTTCCTGAGAAATGGCCCCCGGGTCTCACTTCACCTCGCCAGCCCCCCCCCCCCCTTCGAGCGCGTCCTCAGCGCCGCCAAGTCCGGGCACACCTTGCAGAGCCCCTGCCACACCGTCATGGCGCCGCTCACGGGCATGCCGGGATGCCGGAACTTCCACTTGGCCTGGGATACTCGCGCAGGAGGTTTGGCGGGCGGGGCGGGGAGGGGGGGGGGGATGATGATGATGCGGTCTTCTTTGGGTCTTTGGAGGCTCCGAAAAATGGTGGAGCCCCTGTTTAGATGGTTTTGAAGGGAAGCCACTGCAACAACCTGACTCCAGCGGATCCCTGCACAGGGCTAGATGTATGCCCTTGGAAGAAGCGTCAACAGCAAGCCTCCAGCAGGCGCTTGCCTCGGAAACCGCCCATTTCTGCGGCTCCCCCACGAAAGCCGCTCGCGAACGCCCAGTTCACTTCCTAAAAACATGCCAATTCTTTGACAGCACCCCTTTTGAGTGTGGTTGGTCTGCTGGCCAACGCCAAAATACCACTTCAAGTGCGACCACCTTGGGACCTCCAGAAAAAAACTCGCCAACGGAGAAAGTTGGTTGGTGGGGAAGAAATGGTTGGTAGATGGAGGAAGGAGCCCAGATCCCGTCCATCCAACAAAGGTCTTCAAAAAACATTATGTTGCTATGTTTTACCCTTTACACTAACTTTACACGACAAATCAACCCAAATCATAATGCAATCCGAAGCCCTCGACCTGTACCCACCTTAAGCCTCAGGACGGGAACCCTCAACCCTTTCTTCCCTTCAGCTCAACCCCAAGAATTGTTTAAAAGAACGCCAACCCCAAACAAGAGAAGAAAAAAAGAAAGGAAAAAAAGGGGAAGAAAACAAAACGTCGCCTGCCGAGAAAATCTCCGGGCCGACGCCCGACGCCACCAGACCACCCGACCACCCGCACCAAACGCCCGACTCCCCGTCCTGGAGGCCCCCAGGTCCAACAGCCACGCGGATGGTGGAGTCCTTCGACACCCCGAAGGAGCGGTAGCTGCGCCGCACCAGGACCTCCAGGGCCTTGCCTCGGCAAAAAAAAACGAGGAAGAGAGAAAAGAAAAGAAGAAAAAAAACGAGGTCTTGTTGGTTTGTTTTGGTGTTGTTTGCTTGTTGCTTGATGTTTGTTGTTTGATGTGTGTTGTTGGTTTCTTTCTTTTTCTTGTTCTTGTTCTCTCTTCTTCTTTTTGCTTTTTTTGGGGGGGGGGAGGGGGGTGCCTCAGCTGGTTGTCGTTTTGTGTTTGTTGGTGTTTGTTGCTGTTTGTTGTTTTTGTTTGATGCTTGAATTATTTCTTTTTTGGTTGCGGGGGTGTTCCACTTCCCCTAAGTCTAGGAGGGTACCGGCGGGACAAAGACCACCAAACAAGACATGATGGTTCGATAGGCGGGGGAATGACCCAATCAACCATCCCCTGCGCTTTCCGGAAAGGGAATGCCTAGGTTCATTCCCAACACCCTGAGTCATAGTGATTAAAACCAACAGACGTCTTTTTTTGTTGGGGGGGGCCACTTCCCAAGTCTAGGGGTACCTTCCCCTTCCTTAACGGGATCCTCTCTACACAAAACCACCAATCAGCTTCCCTCTGATTGGTGATTTGGAGACCAGATGTTTCGTGGTGTTCCGGGTTGGGAAATCCCATTTACCCTCGACAAGAAACAGGGGTTCAAGCCCAAATCCAAACCACCAATCCAAACCACCAATTAAAAGTTACCTGAGCCAAACAAAAACCAATCCAAAAAGCAGCAGCCACCACCAAACATCAAAATAATCAAGGGTCTCAGCTTCACCCTAATTGGTGTTTTGGTTTGGTGGTGTTCCGGGGGTGGTTTCCCCTTTAGCCTAGGGTTCAAAGCACCAATCCCAGGTGCCTGAGATTGGGTTGTGCTGGCGCCCAAACATGGCCAAAACCCCTTTAGGTTGAAACAGGGTTGCTCCGAGTTCCCAGGTTCCCACAAGGAAAATAGGAAAACAACGAGGGAACTGATTCCTTTTCGGGGACCCCTCTCTTGGGTTGCTTTGGGCTATTCAACCAACCAAGAGGGGGGGCTGATTTAAGAAGGACGCACCCAAGTGGGCTTCTCAGGAAAATGAACGCACCGCTGTTGGCTTGAAACAAGGCTGCACCAACGGCCCAGCGTCCTTGTTCTTTTGCGCCTGTCTTGGCCCAACTCTCCCCGGTACACCAAACATAAAATGTGAAATGTCCTTCTCAAAGGCGCACCCCAAAAACTGGTGGGTTCCTTTTGGTCGTCTCTCAAAACCATCCGACAAGGGGTTCCTATTTTGACACATACCCATATTTACGCTATCCTATAATACTTCCAACATATGTTGGAGCGGGAAAAAAGGGTCACCCCATTTTGGGGCGTTCAATGCCAAAGAGAAACTGCCCCAGCGCTGCTTGCAAAAGGTGTTTCAACAACCTGACCCTGGCCCTCTTTGGGAAATGTTGCCTCAATGCGACCAGGGAGCCCCGACTTGAAAGAGGACCTAAAAATCCCTTTGGTTTCCTTTTCAAAGAGGGGCTCCTTGAAAAGAACACACACTGACAAAGTGGCCAACATTGTGGGCCGGCTGGCACCCTGCAAGAACAAATTGTGAGAACTTGGCATACACCACCATGCCAGATGTCCATGGATCAAAATCCAAATCGTGCCCCCAGTGAACATCCCAATCCCCACTAAAATAGGTTGGTGCACCAGGCCCCCAAAATGGGATCCCATTGGTTTTGACCCACCAGATCTCGTCCCAGTGGCTCTGCAGAGCCTTGTCCTCCAGCAGGTGCGCCAGCAAATTGCAGCCCGCAGAGTGCGGCGGCCCGGTGGCCACCTAATCGACTTCTCGACATCGAAATCGGCCCGGCCGAAGAATTTACGGAAGGCCCCAAATGGCGGTGGCTCACAAATGAAAAGCTAGGGCAAACCGCAGGTTTTCGTCTTTGTTTCCATTTACCAAGGTGCCATATTGGGTACATCTTGTTTTTGAGCCACAGCCAAATGGGAATTTCCGGTGATTTCAATTAGGGAACCTTTGGTGGACATCATTTAGGTGCGGAGATCAAAGAGTTTCCACGAAGATCTGGGTGGTTTAAAAGTTGCAATTTCTGAACTGCAGGCCTGGATCAAGCGATTGAAAAGATGGCTTTCGTGTCACCTCACATGTTGCTCATGAGCTTCATGCAAGACCCCTCAACTATCCTCAAGGGGTCCTTTTCAGCGGGACCCACCAGTAAATCTGCGGAAATCTGCGGAACTATGATTTAACAGGTGTCGACGAGATTGGTTACTTGGGGGACCCTTTCGCGGACCTTTTTGGAAAGACCATAAAAGGGATGCGAGAAAGGGCTTCTACCCATCTGGAACCTGGAAATACAAGGCGAACCCTTTGGGACCTTGACTAAGGCACGAGAACAAACTGAAACCCGAAAAATCCATCGATTTCTTCGACCCACCCGACCCAAAGAGGGCTACTCCCTGCAAAAGAAGAAGAAAAAACCGACGGCCCGCACCAGCGGGGAGCGGCGAAGCGGCGAAGCGAAGGGGGCGGCGAGGCGCGCCTTGTAGGCCTCGGTCCTGCCCAAGCCCAGCTTCAATGCCTGCAGGCGCTTCTCCCAGGGCTCCGCAGACACGTTCTGACACAGCCGCCTGATCTCGGAACACCCCGAGGTGTCGTCGTTGTTGTTTTGATTTTGTGTTTTTGTGTGTTTTTGCTTTTAAGCTTTTGAGTGTGTGTTTGTCCCTTTTTCTCCGAAGGATGGTGTTTGTGTTTTTGTGCCTTTGTGCTTTTATGCCTTTTGTTTCGCCTTTCCCTGCAGAAAGGTGGGTGCGTCCATGATTGTGCCCCCCAAATTTACCCTCCTCCAGACGATTCCGATTCCATGAAAGCTCGCCTTCCGGCGGTTCGTCTGAGGGAGTCTAGGGCCTTTTTGCTGGGAGCGCAAAAAAAGACACCTGGCACCCAATGGTTGGTGCCAGGTTTCTTCAGGACCTTTTGGGTGCGAAATTGGCCCCCTGGCGCTATATACCTGGCACCCGCCAGCACCCAGGGGTGTCCTTTGGCCACCTGTGAGAAGATGGGCGACCCCCTCAAAAAGGAATCCTTCACCACCAGGGGGTCGACCATTTTTCCACCACCGGCCATTCCAGACCCAGCGCCCGCCGGCCCGCCGGCCCTCGCCTCGCCGCCAGCAGCACGGGGGCGTACATGGGGGCCGTGGGGGGCAGCTCCGAAAGCTCCGTCAACAGGTCCGAAAGCTTGTTCCAGTGGCCCTCCTCCCTGGGGCGGTTTTTGTTGGCTTCTCTCTTTGGGTTTGCTGAGGGGAATCCTCTTTTTCTTGAGAGGTGCTCATTCCAAAATGGTGGGGTGGCCCTTCAAAACCACAAAAGAAGAGAGCCGGGTATCGGAAAAAAGATGGGAAAAGAAGTTGTGGCCGGACCCTGTGGACCACAAAACCTCCATCTTGATCTGGGGGGAATGTCCCAGGGGCAAACCGTTGCTTCTTGGCTGTAGACATGCATCTCAAAGGTTCGCATCCGCGTTTCGGGAGCCTCGCGAAACCAAAGGGAAGCACTCGGACAGTGGAGCAGAAAGTAGATGGCGCCTATCTATAAAATATGTCCGTTTGCTTAAGCCCCCTGGGAAAAATCGAAATATGTCCAGTAGTGATACATTCCCTTTAAAACCAACAGGGGGAAGCACCAAATATTCTTAGGCAAATGAAATGAAAAAAAAAGCTGGTCCCATCCCGGCCTTACCGACTGCCAGAGCTTCTGAGACTGCGCCCGATCCAAGTGCCGGTCCTCTCTGTCGCCCCTCTCCGTCTCCTAGGGTTGGAGACGAGTTCAGCCCAATGCCCCCCCTTTTGGACGGAAATTTAAAGGTTGAAACAATAGTGCCGTACACCAGGTCCGAAACCCGGTCGCCCAACCCTGGTTTCCCGACCTGAGGCGAACCCTGCGACGATGCTTTCTGCGGCTGGATATGATTGGTTCACTTGCACATGTTGGCATGCACCACGGACCCCTTTCTGCAACAACGAAGTGGGATTCTCATCCCGTGACTGGCTCATTTAAAGGGATATCCTTGCTATCAAAGACAGCGGAAAAAATGTGTTCTACAACAACGTACCTATCTGGTTTCCTTCTGTTAGCCTCGTTTGGGGGGTGTCACCTTGAACAGATCCAACCAGTGTGTGTGAGGAACAAACAGGTTGTACCCCGGTTTCCAACCAACCAACCAACCAACCAACCAACCAACCAACCAACCAACCAACCAACCAACCAACCAACCAACCAACCAACCAACCAACCAACCCACCCACCCAGCCACCCAGCCACCCAGCCACCCAGCCACCCAGCCACCCAGCCACCCAGCCACCCAGCCACCCAGCCACCCAGCCACCCAGCCACCCAGCCACCCAGCCACCCAACCACCCAGCCACCCAGCCACCCAGCCACCCACCCACCCAGCCACCCAGCCACCCACCCACCCACCCACCCACCCACCCACCCACCCACCCACCCACCCACCCACCCACCCACCCACCCACCCACCCACCCACCCACCCACCCACACCAACCAGACCCAAGAAATAGAAAAAGGGAAGAAAATAAGCACTTCATCCCCCTCCAACCCACACAAAAGAATATATCTTCCGCGCGTCCTTCGGCATGGCCTGCAAGCCCTCAAGGCCCTTGAGGATGGCAGCCACCAACTCGCCCCGCCACTTCACCTGTTCGCTCCGTTCGAAGCGTGCTTTGACCATGAGGGTGCCCGTCTTCTTGGCGGCTTTTAAGGAAAGCCAAGAGGAAACCACCTTGGCTTTTGGTTTGGGGAGGGTCCCCAAAAGAGATATACCCACCCCCGAAACCCAAAACCGCTGGCTCGCACTCGCCTCGCCTGCGCGTGGGCCCGCAGGAGGCCGGCCGCATCCGCCTCCGCCTCGATGACTCGGGCCACCGCCAGGTCCTCGCTGAGGCCGTGGCAGTAGGCCTCCGCGAAGGGCCTGCGGCGAATCGGCGGCGGCGGAAAGCGGCGGAGATCTCAGCGGCGGGGCGGAGAAGTCAACCCGGAAATGTTGGGGTTCCAAGATTTGGAGGGCTCCAAATGCCCAAGAAACCAAACCCCCCCAAGACCCGAGATGTGGGTTTGGCGTCAAAGATCCGGGACGTCTTTTGGGCGCGGTTGCACAACCGTGTGACTCTCCAACCCCTTTTTTAGTCAGCGATTCAATACCAAACAATAGACAATTCGGTGGGAAGTTGGATTCCCAAACTTGGTGTCGTTTTGGCTTCCAACAAGGGGGCCTCCCCCCCCCAAAAAAAAAAAGCGACAGACCCGCGCTGGCCTCTCCACCACCAGGTACCTCTCCAGGGCCTGCAGGGCGTGCTCCAACTTCTCCCCGAGCTGCTCCTGCGAGGTTCGGGCACCTTTCCAATTCACCATGTCTAGGTCCTCCAGTAGAGAGGGTAAGAAGGGCACTACTGGGGGACCTAGATGTGCTTTTTCAAGGACGCTTTTGCGAACCTCCGACCATGTCGGCCCTTTGAAGTACAGGGGCTAAAAAACTGGAAGGGGGGGGAGTTAGCCCAAACGTCCTGATCCTTGAGTAGCATAGTAGCCAAGGGCGCCACCCTGAACAAAGGCTAAAAATGAGGGAACCAAAAAACGAAAGATTGGGCGCGATTTTGAGGCACTTCTCTAAGCTGGTTTCACCCCCAAACCCGCCCAGTTTCCCTTGGGAACCGTTTCGTGGCGTCCCCAAGCGCTTCGCCAAGCGCTTCGGCTTCGCTCCTTGGAGCCCAGGATCTCCTGGGCCAAGGCTTCCGCGGAGCTCCGGGGCGCGAAGCCGTCCAGCGCCAGCAGCGCCCGGCCGCTGGCGCCCTCGGCCACCTGATGGGCGGATCGGGAGCGGCGGAGCGCACGCGCGAGGAGTGGCCGGGCGGCGCCGGCGCCCGACTTTTTTTTCGTCTTTTTTTCGAGGCGACGGAGGGAAGGGGGGGGACCTTCAAAATGGGGAAACCACCAGGAAACCCATGTCAGTTTGGAAAATTGTGAGAGTCATGAGTCATGAGTCACCACTGGCCCTTTGAGCCAAGTCCAGGTAAGCCATTGTAGCAGGTAGCCAGTGTAGACCTGAAGGAAAAGGTCTTGGTTACCTACCACGGCTCCCAACTACTCTCCCTCTTTGGCACTCCCCACCTGAGCAGCACCCAAAACCCCCCCGTCCCACTTTAGCAGGTTCTACTACATGGCTTCATATTGTGGCCAAGAACAACTTGCGAGTGTCAGAACCAAGTCAGCTTCAGTTTTGGGCACAGCGCTTCCTGTGTCTTTCTTTAGGGAGTGTTTTCAAGGCCCCCCCCCGGTCACCTCAACACTAAAAGAAAAGAAATGGCTTTCCGAGGTTCAAAGAAAACACTCGGTCGCTGTGAAGCGACCGCCGAGGAATTGGTCACTCAAAATGGACCCCAGATTGATAAACCCAACCAGTGTTTCTCAACGGGTTTCCCGTACAAACCCACATAGAACCTTTGGTGGACACAGGGACAAGCTGAAAAAACTGTGCAATAAAGCCGAATCCATGTTGGGCACTGAGGTTGACCGAGTAACATGAAATCTACCTGGGGGTGGTTTTGGGCACCTTCCTCGAAAAACATCCTGGCGATTTCCATGTTGAGTGGGATGGGCGAACCCGGGCTTAACAAACATCTGTGGCCAGCAACCGCCCAAGCCGTCAGCGTCTCTGAAAATCCGAGAAAACCAACAGCTGAATCAGCGCCTCCCCCTCATTCCGTGCTTGCTCGCCAAGCTCGCGCAAAGCTGTTCAATTCACTACTGTTCAACAGGTAGTACCCCGAATTGGGTATGTACCTACACTTCGAAAGTATAGTACCAGTCAAACACCTGCTCAAACAACCTCCTTTCGCTCCTCAGACAATCAAAACTGGTCTCTGGTCGTTTGAGCCAAAACCTGCAAGCAAGGCTCTGAAGCTTTCCCGGTGTTTATCCCCTCCGTTTGGGTTCCCGGCACCTTGGAGGCCGCGCCGCTGAGCCGGAAGTCCCCCTGGAACAGCTCCAGCTGTGGGGAGGACCCGGGGTCGTCCAGCTGCAGCCTTGAGGATCCGACGGATCCGAATTTGCAACACGAGGCGAAGACCCACGGGTTCGTAAGGCACACCGAGAAATAAAACAAACAAAAAAAGGAGGAACCAAAATGAAGGAAGCTCAGAAACAACCACGTGCAAAAGGGTCTATGTCCAAAAAAAGGCAAGAAAAACTAATCCCAAAAGACGACAGAGCCAGCTGCTGGCGGGTGGCTTCGCCAGCTGCTCCCCCGCCTGCACGATGGCCCCAGGACCCTTGAGATGGCTCACCTTGCCGCTGGCGCCAGCCTCGAGTCAGATCGGACCCCCGTGCCGCGGGGGAGCCGGGGCTGAACCAGGGCTGAAACAGCCTAGGCCCTCCAGTAGAGAGCTTAGAATAAGTTCGCACCCCATGTTTTCTGGCGTCTACTTTAGTAGAGAGCCCTCCCCAAAAAAAACGCGGTAAAAGGGGACTACTGGGGGACCTAGCAGCTATGTTTAAACCCCTCTGGCCCTTTTTGGGGGGGGATTCCTCCAAAAAATCGGGTACCAAGTATGGTGTTTTTCACAATCTCCGTTTGGTCTCCTTGCTCGCTTGGAACAACTATTGGGGTTCTTTTTTGAGAGGTACCTCTTTCTTAAACCTTTTTTGGAGGGGGTGTTCCTTAAAAATCTGGCAATACAAACAACCTCCTTTTGGCTCCGGAAAACAAGTTGCCCAATTCTGGCCAAAGGGCTAAAAATCCGCACATGGTGACAGGTGGCGATAACAGGAAACCAAAAGAACCACACTGTTTGGGGGGGGAACTCTTTTTTAAGACAGAACTCCCTTCATGGGTGTGTGTCAAAATAGGGAGTTGGTCTCAAAAGATGGGCTGGCCGCTTGATGTCCCGCCCAAAAACTAAAACTGAAAAAGGGGTACCCTCAAAAAACCACGCCTCCTTATGTGGGTGAGCAAAGGGAATGACTAAACCCAAAATGGATTGGAATTTGAGTTCGCCATCTACTGTCACGGAATAACGTCAGGGTTGGGCCCGCTGTTCCTCTCGGGTGTGGGATTGTGCAAATCAAACTCCAAAGGGTCTCCAAAGGCTTGGATCACTCTCATTCCCATCCCAAACCTTCAACAAGGGGGATGAGGCAAACCCGGAATTGCAGTTTCGCCCAGCTCAAGCTAAGTTGCGCTTCGACAGCCTGTGAAGTCCCTTTTGGAGCACAAAAAAAAAAACATCGTGCAGGATTCAGCATGCATCGCCCAAGCTCAACCTTGCCATACACGCCCTTTCGGGGCCTTGTGAGAAACCCCGGCTTGGGAGCGTTTGAAAACATACGAAATCCGCTTCGCACCTGGGATCGATGGATGAAACCTGACGTGAAGACTTGGACAAAGGGGCACCTCATGGCACAGGCTTTCAGAAGGTGCGCAAGCCTCGAAAAAAACGCACATCCCACAAGGGCTAGTTTGTCCTTCTTTTCGGATGCCATGTTTAAGAGACCCCCTTGGTACCAAAAGGCAGCCACTAAAATGGATGTGGCTCAAAAGTGGCAGCCCAAAATGGTGGTAAATGGAGAAGTGGACCAAAACCTGAGCCCTATCTCTTTCATTTTGAGCCACGCCCAAAAGGTGTGTCTTATGGAGCCCAAAAGGTCGGTTTTTACGCTTCCCCTTTCGATCCACCAAAAAATGGTTCCCTCCAAAAGCGGTACACACTAAAATATGCGTCCCCTATCTCTTTCATTTTGAGCCACGCCCAACAATACCTCAAGCCGATCAGCTGGCCTTCAGTGACATGACCATCTTCATCGCCTCCAGCTCCACATAGGCCTGGCCCTTGCTCACAGATCCGCCTTCCGGGATCAGGTAGCCTCATCCGAACCGACTCACTCGGCTGGGAATTGACCCGGTCGGTCCGGAGGTGTTTAGGGCTGGCCCCACAAGAACCGGAGGTTCGGGGGTTCAAATCCCTAAACCAATCCTGGTCTGGGGACCTGGTGCGATTACGTTGGTCACTGCAAGACCTTTTGTGTTTGCTTTTTGTTTTTGTTGTTTTTTCTCAAACATGAAAACATTGTCCACCATGGTTGCGGAAGTAGCCCATGCCTGAGACACCACAGTGGCCTCTACTGATGAGACATGCGATCACAATTCTGTTTGTGCTCTCGGCATGTTAACATTTGTGCGGTGTCATTCCCGGAAGGGTGGTAGGCTAGCAATACAAGAGTTCGCGCCATCCAGACAATGCTCTCCGGATTGTCATGCGCGCCACAAAAACACCATCCATTTTGGTGCGGGGGTCTCGTTGCGGTGCAAGTCACGAATGACCTTGCCGTTGAAGTCCGAACGCAGCTCGGAAGGGTCGAAGATGGTCGGAAGAAGAACCTCCAGTCGTGCCAAAAGCTGATTCTTCAGGATTCCCAGCTTCAGATTGCGCTCCCCCCATCTACCAGCTTGTGGCTGTGAGCTAAACTCGCCCCATGGCAGTGACTGCCGCCGCTTGCCCGGGGCAAACAAAAAGCCGCAGCATGCGGAAAAAAACATGTAGCTCTCCAAAATGACCGAGTGGTTCACCCTGAAACAAGTGAATCAACAGGTTGCATCATGGCAAGCTTGCAGTTTTTGAGGCTATGACCACAAATGGGTCGGGGTTGGTGTTCCCAAAATATTTGTTCCAGGGGGATTCGTGTTGGACAAGTGATGTTTAGGGCAGTGCTGTCTTGTCTGACCCGATGCAAAACAATTGCCGGCCCAAGATGCAATACGTGCGGCGGAAACGAATGCCCATGTCCAAAAACAAACGTCACCAAAAGAGGACTGAACGCCGTAAATGGAGTGTAAAAGTTTCAAAAGAATGCCAAAGGTAGATCGAGGAAGAATTTTGAAGAGTCTCGTTGGCTGAAATGCCATGCCACCTAAATAGGGGGGCTGTCCAGAAATAGGAATCGAGTCCTAAGAATTGTGTCATGTTCCTCTTCGTGTTCAACTTCAAAGGGGAGGATCCCTGTATCGGTAAGATCTTCAGCTCTTTGCCTCCCCTTTAAGGTTTGCTACTTCCAACCACCCTAAACCTGGCAGCCCACCAGGATGAACCCCCCTTGCAAAGGCGCCTTTTGCCCTTTTTTGGCCGTACCACCCACCTGAGTCGTAATCCAGACCCGATATGAAAATGGTCGACCCTGAACCATGTAAAGAACCGCCAATCTCCCGACTCGACTTTGAGCACGTGGCTCGCCTGAGCTTCCCGCCCTTTTGCATCTTTGGAAAAAACCGACTAACCACCACCCACCGCACCACCCAACCCACTCCACCCCGCCTCACCCACCCACCCCGCCCCACCCACCCACCCACCCACCCCACCCACCGCACCTCCCAAACCCACCCACCCCGCCCCACCCAAGCGACACGTCACTCGACTCGTCACTCCAAAGCCCAGGCGCGGTGCCCACGCCCTGCAGGCGCAGGCGCAGGCCCAGGGCCTCCTCGGTTCCCGAGACCTTCATCACGCGCCCATCCTCACCGCGAGTCCGTGTCCGGTGGCGTCCGGTGGCGTCCGGTTGCGTCCGGTGGCGGCGGGGGGGGGGAGGTCCATACCAAAAAAAGACGAACTGCTTGCAGTCGGGGATGCCTGGGTTTGGGGATATGTTGTTTGGGCCAGAAGGAAACCATGGCCATTTTGGGGGTCCCATAGCATATTTTGAGCCAAACCCAGAATTTGTCCGGTTTGGGACTGATCGGATTGCCTCACGTGAAACCACTAGTCGGATGCTTGGGTCAAGTCATCGAGGCTGGAAGCTCCAGGCGCTGGGACGCGGCTCTCTCGGGGAACGCGGTGAACCGCTGAACCTGTTAGAATAAGGAGAGGTGCGCTACCCCAAATAAAGGCGTCCCCAAACTTGTCATGGTCCCCACGAATTTTGGATATACCGACCCTTCCCCCCCCCCCCCAATCTTTTCGTGCCTTTTTAAAACCAGCGAGGGTGCCGGAGCATCAAGCCGACCCGCCTTGGAAACGAAAGCCGCCCGCGCCAAAGGGCGTCCCTTCTTTTTTTGGGGGCCCTGAACCTCTGAAAAAGGAACCTGGTTTTTGCGGTGCCGAGCTTTTCGTTGACATTGGTCTCTCGGAAGTCTTACTGAAAAGTGGCTTCTGCTGGGCTTCGAAAGGGGGTCTGTGCACTTCCACGTTGGGAGGGTTTTTGGAGCGCTGTGTTTCAGCTGGTGACCTGGGCACCTCAGAACCACAACCCTTCAACAAAAACGGAGTACCTTCAAAACCTTTTTGCGAAATGAAATCCTGCCGCTTTGAGGGGTCAAAAAAAGAAACGCCAGGTGCCTTTGCCTTTGCCAGGCGTCCAAAGACACCAGCAGCGAGCCATCCGGCTGCACTCGCACCTGGCACCAAGATGGCCCCTTTGCGACACTGGTGCCCGAGTGCCGCCTTTTACAGGAAGGATACCAAAAGGACCCCCCCCCCAATGCACTTAATTCACAAATAGGGAAGTGGAGGAGCAACAGATTTGAGAGGCTCCGGACTACTTGTTTGAAGGAAGACCTGATCTGCAATTTTCACCAGAATTCCCAATTGGAACCCCTAGCAAGGGACCTCCATGGGTGCAAATCGCTCGGATCGTTCCTCATTTGCCGAGAGGGGGATGATGCGGTTCCATTGCAGCGGTTGAATGGTTCACCCCCATCTTGCCCATGGATGCACACTTGTTTCTGCGGATCCGCCAAGCCGGAAGGTCATTCTCACCAAGCAAAGAAGCTGGAAATTGGCCACGGGCAACTGTTTCAGGGGATGTGTGTACCCACCCCAAAAAAAGTTACACCAGCATAGACCCCAGATAGCAAAAAGCATGCCAACGCTTGCACACCAGCACCTCTAACAGCACCCCGAACAGCAAACAACACCCCAAACAGCATCCCAAAAATAGCACCTGCGCCAGCCCCCAAACTGCATGACCCCGAGCACCTTGCCATCAATCGCGCACAAACGCGCCCGCACCCGTCGCCCGCAAAACAGAACCCGCACCCCAAACTGCATGCCCCCAGCATCCTGCCATCTTGCAAAAGTGTGCCCGCGCTATCAGCCCCAAACAGCACGCCCAGAGCACCCGGCCCGCATCATCACCAACACTTCAAACACCCCAAACAGCACCCACCGGCACCCCAGGCTGCGCGGCCCCTTGCACCCAGCCGCCAATCTCGCAGATCAGGTTCCCCTCTTTCTTTTCAGAATCTTAGAAGCTAGAACCCCTATAGCTTTCAGCTATTCTTTGGGGGAAAAACACAAAAAGAGCAAACCCTCCCCAAAACGCCAAGCACTTTCATCTTTCATCCCACCCCCGCCTGCACCAGGAACTTCTTCCCCGCCACGGCCAGCTCGTAGCCGTCGGGGGCGATCCGCTTCACCGCGAAGCGGAACTTGTGGCCCTCGAAGCAGATCTCCAGTTCCAATTCGCAGGCGCCCTCCACCTACGTGGCCCCAAGAGAAATACGGGGCCCGTCTTCTCTTCGCCAAAAATCGGGGTCCTCTTGGGGCTCCCTAACCACACCCAAGTAGCTTGCTCTTGCATATCGATATGGTGATTGCATGCTCAACCGTCCCGGACGAGTGCGTGTTGTTTCTGCGCGTAGGCCTGACTGCAAGAGTCACAGCTCAAACTTCTCGCCCTGGCTACCACGCCGCTTCGTTATGTGTATTCGACGGGGTAGTCCTTTCTACACCCAACAGGTTTGGAAAGTCGTACGGCCAAAAACCAGCAAATGGGCCCGGAAAAGGGACCCTTTCGTCCTTGCCAGCCGGGCTTTGAAGATGTCATTGGGGGAATCTCATTTTGGGGACGTCCTGATGTACTGCCAGGAAGTCATTTTGGTTCTAGGCCGAAACTGAGGATGGGGCTATCCCCGCGACATCCTGGGCATGGCTTTCATGGCCTATGAATGCTGCGCCAATACTTTTTCTTGATCCCTCTGGTAACTTCTGGGCTGATCCTGGGCGCATTGGCCCAAGCTCCCACAGCCCTGGAAGAAGGTCAGGCACATGCCCGGCCTGGTGCAGCAAGCCCAAGCGCCTCTTGTTGATGGCCTCCAAGAAGTCTTTATTCCGCGCCTCCGGCAACAGGGATGGTGGATAGATAGACTTGGGTCTGCGTTTCTATGAGGGTAGCCGTTTTGGGGTTGGTTTCAGGGGAAACCAAAAGTAAACCACCCATTTTGCGGGTCCTCATTTAGAGGACTCTACGTTTTTGAGGGCACCCCTTTTGGGGTTTGCAAAAGGGGAAACCAAAGAGGGCCCCCTAGTTTAACACAAACCCATATAGGGGTCTCTCTCTTTCGTGTGGGGTGGTTTGGCAAGGGCTCCTGCGATTGCGCAGCCTGCTTGGTGGTTTCACTGTTAACTTCAACAAGAGGGGTTCAAACCCCCAAACCACCGATCTGCAATTTTTACGACGCCAAGCGCCGGGTGAAATCGTTCGTACAGCTGAAGAGCTCGAAACCCATAAAAAATAGGCAGACCAATCCAAGCCACCAGAAAGTAACTAGTTGGCCCCCAAAAAAAGGGGGTGCTCCCAACACATATCTTGTCCGACTCTGCGAGTGCATCTGCCTGGGAACCCTCTGGCTAACCCAAAAAGAGACCTCAAGCGCCAACCCCGAGGTGGTTCCAACTCCTGAAACTCAGAGCAAAAACTGCCCAAGCTAAACACAAAGGAGTTGATCCATTTCAAGTTTCTCTGGACTTGATCCATTTCAAGTTGACCCAACCCCAGACGCGCCCTCATGCCCAAGCCGCTCGCCTCGAAGGTGCGCACCGCCCGGAGCACCGCGGCAAAGAAGACCACGTCCAGCTTCCTGAGCCCGTGGCGTCGCTTCCAACGCGTCTTGCCGTCCAGTGGCAAAACCGGAGAAATGGCAACTTGCACTTTTTGGGGAAACCCCCTAAAAAGCTCCGCTTTGGGGGGGAAAACCCTAAAACCGGAGGAAAGGCAGCTTGCACTTTTTGGGGGAAACCCCCGAAAAGGTTTTCCTTTTGGCGTGGCCTGAACGGAAACCACTCGTGAGTGGCGAGAAAGAAGTCGGTGATGTGTTTTATCGCATCTCATCACTTCACCTTGTTCCATCCCACCTCATAACTGTTTCGCCAACTGAGCATCATGCCATGTGCCTTAAAATTGGGACTCCCCAAAAAAATTACATCTTCCTTCGAAATATCGCACCTAGGCAACCCACCAAGCTCCACCAAAAAGACACACCTATCTCTTTTTACCCATCCACTAACATGGAACCTGACTGAAGGGTCCTGGAAGACTAGTGTCCTTACAAAAGGCACCCTTTGGTGGGTTCCACGCTTGTTGGTGGGAGGGTACCCCCCCCTTTTTGGGGCAGCGTCTAAAGGCAAACCAACAGGAAACCTCCTTCACGGGAGCTCGCTCGGCTGAGACGCTCGTACTTCACCTTCACGGCCCGCTCTCGGATCAGACCATCCAACCAGGAGGTGTCGATGGTATTCTCCGAGAACGCCTCAGCGAGGCAAAAAGCGTGGCTATAGGGGCGTATCTTTTCAGGGGACCCCAAAAACTGGTATTGGTTTCCTCTTGGCTGCAATTTAAAACCAACAAAAAGAGGTAACCCTCAAAAAAGACACATCCATGCGGTGGCTGTATGTCCGTTGAATCCGTGGGATGGTGGTTTGGGATGTGCGATGTGCATGTTCAAACTCCTGCAGTTCTGGGGCATGATCGCGAGTGGTGACTATGCTACTTGGATGTTTGTTGCCAAGTTAGTAGGCGGTCCACTTGGCTTTGCTCAGCCCCTAATAACAACGGTTAACCCCCCGGACCGGGGACTTATCAGTGGCTAGCCTAGGTGACCGTTACAACGGTACTGAGTTCGTAACGAAGACCCAAGTACCAACTCCAGTCTGTGGTTGCCACGGGTCCCTTAAAGAGCCAGGTTGGCCATCCGCAAGTAAACAGGTCTTGAGAGGCACACGGCAGGAAAGCTCAGCGGAATTGGCGGACCCCGTGGAATCTGTGAAGATGTTGGCGTTGAAACTTCGTCGGATTCCAACCTCCAGTCTCCTCGCTTCCACAAGCCCTGAAATGATAGAAATGGGGTCGTACACTTTACCAATTCTGTCCGCATAAAATAAACCGGGGGGAAAAAAGAACCTTGGGCCCAAATGCGAGAGGACCCGGACAAACCCAGCATCCAGTTGCAGCCTTATTTGGGCGAGCAAAAGATCGAAATACGTGACCGGCTCAGCTTGAATCGACTCTACCGGCCAGCCTTGGTGCCCAAGAGCTCCACCAGGTAGTCGATGGGGTTCCGGATCTCCCCAACCACCTCCAGGTTTTTCAGCGCCAGCACCTGACGCCATCAAAAGACCGCAGAGTGGAAGATCCAGAGGTACAAGTCTCTGTGGCGTGCTCGGCGCGGTGCAGTGTCGTGCGGCACGGTGCGGCGGCGGTGCGGGAAGACACAAAGACGCACAGACGCAAAGACAAAGTCTCAAAGGCAGAAAGAGGCCAAGACACAAAGACACAAATAGACACAACGAGACAAAGACACAAAGACACAAGGAAAAGTAGACACAAAGACACAAAGACACGAAGACACAAAGACACAAAGACACAAAGACACAAAGACACAAAGACACACACACACACAACCACACACACACACACACAAACCCACGCACGCACGCACGCACGCACGCACGCACGCACGCACGCACCCACGCACACACACACACACACACACACCCACGCACGCACGCACGCACACACACACACACACTACATGCACACACTCACACACACAAACGCACAGCCACACAGCTACACAACCACGCACACACACACACGCTACATGCATACACAACGACGCAAACGCACAAACACAACCACACAACCACACAAGCACAAAAGCACACTTGGACACACACACACACACAGACGGTCACAAGCACGCAGGCACAACTCGTCCCGGGACGGCACCGCATCGCACCGCGCCGCAATGTGTCTTTGTGGCTTTGCGCCTTTGTGTCTTTGTGTCTTTGCGTCTTTGCGCCTTTGCGTCTTGGTGCCCTTGTGTCTTTGTGTCTTTGATGTCGTTGTGTCTTTGCTCTTTGTGTCTCTGTGTCTTGGTCTCCTTCTGTCTTTGTGTCTTTGTGTCCTTGTGTCATTGCGTCTTTGTGTCTTTGTGTCCTTGCGCCTTTGTGTCTTTGTGTCTTTGTGTCCTTGCGCCTTTGTGTCGTTGTGTCCTTGTGTCTTTGTTTCCTTGCACCTTTGTGTCTTTGTGCCTTCGCGCTGTTGTGTCTTTCTATCTTTGTGTCGTTGTGTCTTTGTGTCTTTGTTTCTTTGCACCTTTTTGTCTTTGTGTCTTCGTGTCTTTGTGTCTTTGTGTCTGTGTATCGTTGTGTCTTTGTGTCTTTGTGCTTTTGCGTCTTCGTGTCTTTGCGTCTTTGTGTCTGTGTGTCTTTGTCTCGTTGTGTCTAATTGTGTCTTTGTGTCTTGGTCTCTTTCTGTCTTTGTGTCTTTGTGTCTTTGTGACTTTGCGTCTTTGTGTCTTGGTGTCTTGGTGTTCTGGTGTCTTTGTGTCTTTGTGTCTTGGTGTCCTTGTGTCTTTGTGTCTTTGTTGTCTTTGTGCCGTTGTGTCTTTGCTCTTTGTGTCTTTGTTTTTTTGTGTCGTGGTCTCGTTGTATCTTTGTGTGTTGTGTGCTGGTGTCTTTGTGTCTGTGTGAGTGTGTTGTGTGTGTGTCTGTGTGCGTTTGTGTTGTGTGTATGCGCCTTTCTGTTGCGTGTGCGTGTGCGTGTGCGTTTGTGTTGTGTGTATGCGCCTTTGTGTTGCGTGTGCCTGTGCGTGCACGTGTGCGTGCGCGTGTGCGTGTGCGTGCGCGTGCGCGTGCGCGTGCGCGTGCGCGTGCGCATGCGCGTTCGCGTGCGCGTAGCGTGCGCGAGCGCACGTGTGTGTGTGTGTGTGTGTGTGTGTGTGTGTGTGTGTGTGTGTGTGTGTGTGTGTGTGTGTGTGTGTGTGTGTGTGTGTGTGTGTGTGTGTGTGTGTGTGTGTGTGTGTGTGTGTGTGTGTGTGTGTGTGTGTGTGTGTGTGTGTGTGTGTGTGTGTGTGTGTGTGTGTGTGTGTGTGTGTGTGTGTGTGTGTGTGTTGTGTGTGTGTGTGTGTGTGTGTGTGTGTGTGTGTGTGTGTGTGTGTGTGTGTGTGTGTGTGTGTGTGTGTGTGTGTGTGTGTGTGTGTGTGTGTGTGTGTGTGTGTTGGTGTGTGTGGTGTGTGTGTGTGTGTGTGTGTGTGTGTGTGTGTGTGTGTGTGTATGTGTGGTGTGTGTGTGTGTGCGTGTGTGTGCGTGTGCGTGCGCGTGTGCGTGTGCGTGTGCGTGTGTGTGTGCGTGCGCGTATGCGTGCGTGTGTGCTTGCGTGTGCGCGTGCGTGGCGTGCGCGTGTGCGTGTGCGTTCACTGTGCGCGCGTGCGTGCGTGCGTGCATGTGTGGAGTGTGGGTCGTGTGTTTGTTTGTGTGTTGTGTGTGTGTGTTGTGTGTTGTGTATTTGTGTGTTTGTGTGTTTGTGTGTTTGTGTGTTTGTGTGCTTCTGTTTGTGTGTTGTATGTTGTATGTGTGTTTTATCTTTGTGTGTTGTTGTTTGTGTGTTTGTATGTTTGTGTGTGTGCATGTGTGTTTTGTGTGCGCGTGTGTGTGTGTGTGTGTGTGTGTGTGCGCGTGTGTGCGTGTGTGCGTGTGTGCGTGTGTGCGTGTGTGCGTGTGTGCGTGTGTGCGTGTGTGTGCGTGTGTGCGTGTGTGCGTGTGCGTGTGTGTGCGTGTGTGCGAGTGCGTGTGCGCGTGTGCGCGTGTGCGCGTGTGCGCGTGTGCGCGTGTGCGCGTGTGCGCGTGTGCGCGTGTGCGCGTGTGCGCGTGCGCGTGCGCGTGTGCGCGTGCGCGTGCGCGTGCGCGTGCGCGTGCGCGTGTGCGTTTGCGTGTGCGTGTGCGTGCGCGTGGGGTTGTGGGGTGTGGGGTTGTGGGGTTGTGGGGTTGTGGGGTTGTGTGGTTGTGTGGTTGTGTGGGTGTGTGGTTGTGTGGTTGTGTGGTTGTGTGGCTGTGTGGCTGTGTGGCTGTGTGGCTGTGTGTGCTGTGTGGCTGTGTGGCTGTGTGGCTGTGTGGCTGTGTGGCTGTGTGGCTGTGTGGCTGTGTGGCTGTGTGGCTGTGTGGCTGTGTGGTTGTGTGGTTGTGTGGTTGTGTGGTTGTGTGGTTGTGTGGTTGTGTGGTTGTGTGGTTGTGTGGTTGTGTGGTTGTGTGGTTGTGTGGTTGTGTGGTTGTGTGGTTGTGTGGTTGTGTGGTTGTGTGGTTGTGTGGTTGTGTGGTTGTGTGGGTTGTGTGGTTGTGTGGTTGTGTGGTTGTGTGGTTGTGTGGTTGTGTGGTTGTGTGGTTGTGTGGTTGTGTGGTTGTGTGGTTGTGTGGTTGTGTGGTTGTGTGGTTGTGTGGTTGTGTGGTTGTGTGGTTGTGTGGTTGTGTGGTTGTGTGGTTGTGTGGTTGTGTGGTTGTGTGGTTGTGTGGTTGTGTGGTTGTGTGGTTGTGTGGTTGTGTGGTTGTGTGGTTGTGTGGTTGTGTGGTTGTGTGGTTGTGTGGTTGTGTGGTTGTGTGGTTGTGTGTGTTTGTGTGGTTGTGTGGTTGTGTGGTTGTGTGGTTGTGTGGTTGTGTGGTTGTGTGGTTGTGTGGTTGTGTGGTTGTGTGGTTGTGTGGTTGTGTGGTTGTGTGGTTGTGTGGTTGTGTGTGTTGTGTGGTTGTGTGGTTGTGTGGTTGTGTGGTTGTGTGGTTGTGTGGTTGTGTGGTTGTGTGGTTGTGTGGTGTGTGGTTGTGTGTGTGTGTGTGTGTGTGTGTGTGTGTGTGTGTGTGTGTGTGTGTGTGTGTGTGTGTGTGTGTGTGTGTGTGTGTGTGTGTGTGTGTGTGTGTGTGTGTGTGTGTGTGTGTGTGTGTGTGTGTGTGTGTGTGTGTGTGTGTGTGTGTGTGTGTGTGTGTGTGTGTGTGTGTGTGTGTGTGTGTGTGTGTGTGTGTGTGTGTGTGTGTGTGTGTGTGGGCGCGTGCGCGTGCGCGTGCGCGTGCGCGTGCGCGTGCGCGTGCGCGTGCGCGTGCGCGTGCGCGTGTGCGTGTGCGTGTGTGTGTGAATAGGAAAGCCAAACGAAAAACCGCAAACTTTAGGGTCCACCTCATTTTCGCACACCCACTTGTTGATTTGCGGGCAACTTAAGCCCAGGGCTTAAGCGCCGACTCGGACAAAGGTGGAGGGCGGCCCACTTTCCAGGGAGTTCGCTATGGCTGCGAGCCTTGCCAGCAAACACGCGAGAAGTACAGCTGATCCTATTATCAGTCACTCGTCAGCAAGAACTTGGGTCGCTCCCACAGGTCATCAGTACCGAGAGATGCAGTGATAGTGGGATGCTGAATCGCAGTGCTCCAATGCCAGGCCATGTGTCAAGTCCTCCCCTCTGGGTTTGGACTTTTCGTGGTCAACATTTCGAGTATGTGTCAAAATGGGGGGAAAACAGGAAAAAGAAAAAAACAAAGCAAAAAACGCAAAACGGCAGGTGTTCCTTTTGGCTTCCCTTTAACCCCCACCTTCCACAGGTGGTCACCCGTGCCTCCCGGTCCCCGTCTGAGATCTGAGGCCGCCGCCAGGGTCTTCCGCGCTTCCTCCCGGTCCCCGCCCCGCGCGAAGAGGTGCCCGAACTGCGAGTCCGCGAACTCGTGGATGGCCGCGTGGGTCCACACCTCAAGCCCAGCGGAAAGCGGAACCAGCGGAACCGGTGGAAACCTCTTTGAAGCTTCGAGCTGACCATTTTTAGTGGAAAGAAAGAGAGTTGGAATTGTTTTGCCTTTTTGGGTTGCCTTGTTTTCCCTTTCAACCAGCGAAAAGTCAGCTTTTGCAGGGGATCTAAGTCTGTCCCTTGGTTGGTGGAGTCCCCGGAAACAATGGGCAACTTTTGCTCTTTCAGAGTAGCCCAGAGATACCCGTTTCTTCTTCTGTTGTCCTCCGTCTTTGGAGGTTTGGAGAACCAAAGAAACTTTTTTTGGGGCTGACCATGTTTTGGCTTCGAGTGCCAAAGCAAAAACAGGAAGAGGGCAGAATTCACTGAACCACTGGGATACACCCTTTCCAACAATCATGGAAGTGGACGGCGGAAGTTCGCCAAAAGGAAATCGTTCGTCTTCCAAAACCCAAGTCCTGGAAATCACGATTGAGGCTAGGAGGCAGCCCAGAGGCCAAGAACTGAGTGGAGCTAAATGTCAGGCATCTTTGGTCGATTCCCCTCAACGTACTTGGGGGAGAACTCGCACAATGACAGTCAGGCCAGAACCTCAACTGACCTGTGATGATCCATTTTGGGATACTGAAACAATTCAGGGACCCCTGTAGATATTAAAGTAGGCGATTTCTCCATAAGGGTGTTCCCTCGTTTGTCTCAACCAACACAGTTTCACAGATGATGGTCAAAGAAAAGACTTCACCCGAGTATCCCCGACATGTCCCATGCCCTGACTCTAGGAACCTGCCCCAGGACAAAAGCTGGGCCAAACGGCAAATATGGGTGTGTCTTTGGTAAAAGTAAACCTTTTTGGTAGGTCCTAAAAGGAACCAACAGGAAAACCACCCTCTTTTTTGTTGGTAGGCGGGGTCCACTAAAGAAGACACACGTTGTTTTGGCAAACGCGGTTCTGCGAGCTAAGCACACACACACAAACCCTTTTGCTTGGACTTGTGCCCAAGGAAAAGTGGGTAAATGGGCGAGAGAGCGATCCACTAGAGGGGGTTGTGTGCAACCTTTGTCCCGGGCCTCTTTCCGTGGCTTGGCTGGCTTTCACGGAGCGAGACCTGATGATTTTGCCACAAACCAAGGAGCAGAAGGGTCCAGTCGCCCACATTTTCAGGGGCGATCGGGTTTCTTCGCGTTCCTAGCTCCGTGTACACCCAGAATGGCCAAGAGAGCCCCACAAGCCGAGGGGCGGAGAAGTAGCCCCAGCAGGCCACGGAGCTCTGGAACTTGATGCGCTCGATCTTGCCTTAGCTGTGTCTTGGACCTCCAGGGCCCCAGCCCCCCCCCCCCCAAATCAGCGGAAAAAGCAGGGGGGATCTGGGGCTCCCAAAGTTCTCCGTTTAGCAACTTCCGCTAAAGCCCAACAAAAAGCGGTCGGGGATCCTTTAAAAAAAAAAAGAACGTTTCGAGCCACCCAGACGTTTTGTGGTGCTTCGTGGGGGAAAGGTTGGGCCTCTCAGGACTCTTAGCAGTTAGCACTTCTTCTCTCGCCGAGTGGCCGCTGGTGGGCTTGAAGCTATCGTCCGGGTTCTCCGCCGTGATCCGGGCCGCCATGCAGTGCACCTGACTCTGAAATTGGGTGTTGGGAAAATGCCGGAAGAAGACAAAAACAAATGTGGGTCTCTCTTTTCTTGGGGGGACTTTGCAAAGGGGTGTTTGGGTCTCTCTCTCTCTCTCTCTCTCGCTCTCTCTCTTTTTAGGGGACTTTGCAAAGTGGTGGTGTTCTTTTTAGACATGTCCGCGTTCGCTTCAGCCGGGCGCGGGCATTGGAATCAAGCGTGAAGGTGGTGTTCCTTTTAGTTTCCCTCTAAAACCATTCACAAAGGGTACCAAAAAAAGAACAACAAACCCAATCGGGTTCCTACACATCCAACATGTCCCGTTTAAGCATCACCCCACCAAAAGGAAACTCAGTTAAAATTGCCTCAAGGGACCATGACTCCCGATGAATCTCACCGGACATGCCTGGCGTCAGCACTGGCATGGACATAGCCCGAAGCCTAAAGCCACGAACAAAACTACAGTTCAGAAAGCGGGACTGTTTCAGAGCTGTCGGTTTTCCTCTTGTTTCCCCTTTCAAGGCCGCAAGAATCAGAATGAGGTTGTTGCCTACCCCGAAGCTGACACAACACACAACAGCGAATCCCCCCAAACCCAGCAAGGCCTTTGGGTACACATAGTCATCCTTCATGAAGTCAATGCTCGAGGTGGTGTCTGCGCTGGCCCGACCTGGTGCGCTGGAGCTACCAGAAGCGCTTGAGCTACCAGCGCCTGGTCCACTTCAAAAGAAAACCCAACAAACACGGACCACATCCTGCGCCAGTTGAGACAGATGAAACCAAACAAATACGGGGAAGAAACCATACACCAACTGGTGCGAAGCGCATTTCGTCCATCCGTGGCTTGATCATGTTTAGAGAGGATGGCCCAACCCTGGTTGCCACCCTCAAGTCGTTTGCAAAGGAACCACAAAAGAACCGACCCCATTCTGGGAGCTGAGGAAACTCAATGGAAGTGGATCCCATCAGGTTGCCGCCAGCTTCAACCCAAATAGGCCGAGAGGGGGGAGGGGGGAGCAAACTCCATTTGATGGGTGACGGTCACTCTCTTCAACTTCTTTTTTCAACAACCCGCAAAAACGGGAGCGCAATCCCCAAAGTGTGTGAATTGGGGTGCACGCCTTCTTGGTGCTTGAACCCTTCGCAGAACTCTGCGAAGACGACTTTGAATAGCTCCGCTGCAGGTTTCCGTGCAATGCCGCCAACCAAACAAAAATTAGCGACATCTCCTTTTTGGGGAAGAGCTCCTGCTTGGAAACCAAGTGATTTTGCGAAGTATCCCCCCCCCCCGCCCGGAAGGGGGGCAGGGTGCCGGGCCTTTACATGGACATCGCAACCCTCCGGTGCTGCAATGGAGCCATCGTGGTTTTGTTGCTCTTGGGGGGGCAACACGGCGGCTTTTCCTCAAACGGACGTCCTCAAGATGGCTGAATGATGGCTTTAAGTTGCACCAAAACTGGTCCCATGTCACCATTGTCGCTAACCCCCAAGTGGTAGGTTAAAGGAAAACAAACAACCAATTGACTTTGACAACCCGATTTTCACCCCCGGGGTAAGTCCAAAGTAAGAAACCAACCACCCAACTTCAATCCCTCCCATTCGCTTTTTGCCCCCCCCCCCCCAAAAAAAAAAAAAAAAGCGAACCGCGCACCGCGAGCCGCGAACCCGAACCGGCGCCCGACTCCTCGGGCCGAGGCGCCGTAGAAGGCGCGGACCTGGGGCATGCGCTGCAGGGGGACGCCCATCGCCACCTGAAGCTGCGTCGCCGGCAGGTTCCTCGCAGCGCGGAGCGCGGATCGACATCGGGCGACGAAGCGCGCGCAAGCGCAAGCGCGCGCAAGCGCGCACCTGCGGGGTGGCGCTGATTGTCGTTGTTGATTTTTTTCCTTCGGGGGGGGGGGGGGGGGTGGACGAATCTTTCTGCCAAGCAACAAAGCCAAACAGACCAGACCTGACCATCAACTTTGACTGGGAAAACAAAACTGAAAACAAAATATTTGCTCGTTACAGAGTGTACTAGACATCCTCCCATCTACCAACCTACCAACCGACCGACCGCTGAACGACCGACCGGCTGGCCAACAAGTTGAGTTGAACAATGGAAACGCGCCTGTTTGGGTACTGCCAGCCACTTTGGGGAGCATTCATTCTCAACAAAATTTGCCCAAGCCTACTGCGTTCAGTTTAGTAAGACATCCTCCAAATGACCTATATTTAATGGGAAACCACGGAGACCTATAAATGCATTCAAATGCGAAAATCCTGAAACATGCCAGCACCTTAAGGGACCCAGTACGGGTTTACCATGCTTCTGCGAGGACGCGTAAAAAAAGAGGCCTCATCCTATTACAAAAAGGTTTTCGTAACTCTGGGTTTAGGGTTTCTGGAAGGATTCTGGAAGGGCTTTAATAAAACTTCACCCAGCATTTTCGCGGAGGGTTCCCTACCCTCGGACCCAGAGACGTGCCCCGAATCGAATCCCCCTCCCCCCTCGGCCCATCCGAGGCGCACCCCGGTGATGGCCTCCGTCACGGGATGCTCCACCTGCAGCCTGGGGTTCAGCTCCAGGAAGAAGAACTTCCCCGTCTGCGCGTTGAAGAGGTACTCGATGGTCCCCGCGCCTGGGCTTGCCATCGGCCATCCAGGAGCCGGAGGGAGGCCGTCGGCCAGGAATTGGTGGTTCGTGCTTGTGCCTATGGGCGCCTTTTGGTTGGCCCAAGCAAAAAACGAAGACTGGCGCCTTTTGTAGTACCCTTTTGCTTGGCGGTGCCGCCGGGCCATCCAGAAAATCCTCGTCAGAGGTTTGTGCATGGTTAGGCCTGCAAAACCTGAGCCTTTTGAGGTGCCTGCCCGCTTGGTCTGTGCGCTCGTTGCGGGGTGAGCGAAGCGTCGGGGAGAAGGGGCGGAAAGCGGGACGCTGGGAATGTGGAAGGTGCAGAGCCCAGACCGTTGCCTCGGTACCCTTTCAAGTGCACTCGTCCGCATCAACCGAAGGTGCAGTGTACTTTTCCCCAGACTATCGCTCGCGTAAGAGATGCCAGGAAAAAGGGAAGCTTAGCAGTTTGCAAACAGCCATTGTGCAGTTCGGATATGCGTTTGCAGAGTCTCGTCTGGTCAAGTACCCGACCAGTTGGCCAAACTATAAATAACCACAGTGGGTCTACAGGCCATTTGCGAGGTTGAATTGCTTGCAGTGGTTGCCCTGCGGGAAATCCTTGGTGAGCACTTGCGAAACCGTAGGGTTATCTACTGGGTGGATCATGAGAGCGCAAGGTTTGGTCTTATCAAGGGGATCTCCAGGAGTGAGGCGATGCAAAGCCTTAAAGGTTCCGTGCTTCCAGAGGTTTGAACGAAGATAGTGGCGAGGTGGCTGTATTGTCGTTGGATATATAGCGGGTTGGTCTTGGCGCCGACGCCAAGAAGCCTCGAACCTCACAGGAACCGCTCAACCTCACAATCTCAGGCAAGGAACAGGACCCCTGCGGATGCTTAAGGAGCCCTTAAAACACACTCCGAACCTCAGGTGCTAACCCTGAGAACCACGAAGACGCCCTCCAACAGCCATTGGGGTGGAGTTCAGAGGGCGATGGTCCAAACCTGGGTCGCTTCAAGTGGCTCTCCATTTTGAGTTCTCGGAAGCACTCCTGAAAAGTGGTTCTCAGCTGAACTTCCGGGTGGTTTTGGAGAGGTTCGGAGCGGCTGCGGGCTGTGGATTGCTGTTGGGCCTCCTGTTGTACTCAACCACCATCAACTGGTGCTATAAGCAACCCCAACAGAAAAGAACCTGAGAAGCCAAGAAAGCCTGGAGCCCTGTATGCGGGGAACCCTACATTCCGAACCCCAAAAAAGGGCAGGAAGCCTAAGGACACATGCCTTCATTCGCTTCGGGCAAGGCGCCAATGTAGCCAATGCTGGCTGTCAGCCTCTGAGCCGCCCGTTCCATCTCCTCATGGAAAAGCGAGGGCCGACACCAGATGTGTCATGTGTGCTATAGTCAAAAGACCCGTCTGGTCGCCGAAAATGGACATGGATCCCCCGAGGATTGTAGGCCCCACCTTTATAGGATACATGAGGAGTCTTGATCAGACATTGTCAGACCGAGGCAATCGTGATGTTAAATTCATCTACTCTCCCAACCGAAACGGAAAATGGGGGGACAGAAAAGGAAGTCCAGGGGTCACAAAACTGTTTGCCCTATTTTTTGGAGGGGTGAGCACGAGGCGGCCAAGCTCGGCAATGGCATCAAGCTCATCCTGTCCTTGAAAGTGGCCTTTGGCACCTCAGTCGGCGCGGGAGTCATCGGTGAACTCCCACACAGAAAAACGAATACATACATACATAAATTGTGGTTATCCTTCTGGTTTCCAGATTAAATAAGTCCAAGGGGGTAGACACACCCATATCGAGGTGTCTCAAAATGACTTGGACTCCTCCACGATCGGCTCCACTTTCCTTTTTTAATATGGGTAATATGTCAAGTTCAATAAAAAAAGAAAAAACATCGTTATAGTCAAAACAAATATTCAAAATGAACTTGAACTATCCTTGGGGTGGAGGGGCCGTCTATTTGGAGGGTACTGTTTTCGGGCCTTTCTTGTAGGGGGAAAAGAAAAGAAGGAAAACCGCTACTTTTGCGGGTCCCCTTAGATGCGCTTCCCCGTAGCGCTTGCAAGAAGCGCCATGTCATGGTGGTGTGCAAAAACCCTCTGAAATCTAAGGTCCCTCTAATTGGCTTAAATATGTTTTACAAAAAGCACCAACTCCCTAAGCACTCCAGAAAGATCTCCCCCTCAAGCATCGGAGGAACCAAACAACTCGGTCATCAAGAGACATTATCCCTAATATGGCTCAAATGGGGATTTGTTTTTCAGCTGGCGCGCAGAAGACTCACATCATTTGTTGGATTTTCGGCCAAAAGGCGGCTCCTTGCTCCTTTGCTCGTCCCACAGACTGTTTGTGAGCGCCCGACACCCCGTTGACCTTTGGTGCTGCTAAAATATGGCCCACATGCTTGCGAAACCTGTCCGAAGCTGGTTCCTAGTGCTCTGCATCCCCTAGACGGATCACCCTGTTGATCAACCATTGGAGTTGGAAATTTATGGTGTTCATCTTTTAAGAATATCGTGGGTGTGTTATTCATTGCGTGTCAGGTACAGTAAAGATATTAGGGGCTTTCCGAGGCGCAATCACCATCCCGGAAAATGTGCGGGGGGAAGAGCCGGCCATTTGTTGGGCTACTTCCCCGTGTTTGACAAGGGCGTGGATTTACATAGCGTCCCCAAAATCATGGGTTGTCCCTGGGACCCCTCCCCCCCCTTTACTGAGCTACATCCCGGCCCCCTCCATGACTTATGTGGGGAGTGTCCTGTTTCCTGGACAGGTGGGAAGAAAAGAACCTCCTGAACTTGCAACACCACGTGAGTCACAATCAAAACCTGGATCAAAAATGGTGAACCCAGAACCATGTTTCAAGAATTAAGAAGGCGGATGTCCGCAACCATTTCCGGCTGGGACTGCCCCTTACTAACCTTCATCTACCCGGGTTTTGATTGTGGCTCACGTCTTCAGCTTTGTACACCCATCTTGCCTCCCTTTCTTGAGCTCCCGCGCCCCGTGTTTCCCTTGATCGGAGGCTTGGCCCCGCCCTCCTCACTCGGCCCCGTGCCATCTCGTCCACTCCGCCCCTCGCCATCTCGTTCTGAGCCTCGCGCGATCACCGGGGGCCCCTCCTCGAAGATCTTCTGAAACCTCCGCTGCGTGGAGCAGTCCCGGCCACTCAGCGCCACCACCGCGCCCTGCTGGTCCCCCACGATCTGCACCTCGATGTGGCGGGCGCCTCGGCCAAGGCCCAATCCGCGGGCACCCAAACCACCGAGCGGGATGCTCGTGGGGAAACCAGGTCGCCCTCTTGTGTTGGTAGAATTTAAACAGAAGCCCCAAAAAAAAAGAAAATACCAAGGGCAGGAGGCTCGTGTCAGTATTGGTATAGCCGTTCTTCAGGGTACCTTTGGGGTAATTTCACTTGTAAAGAAGCAGTGCGCTCGCTTTGAGCAGGATTGGATGTGTTTTTTTGTTTTTGTCCACGCAGCTTCTCACGATCGGTTGAACCGTCCCCTCCATGTGAATCCTGAGAGCACGCAGCATCTTTTTGGCTGCGTTCCAGTAGACTTCTTGGGGTGATATGGGGACTCTCCGAACTGGGCGTGCCTTACATCCGGCGGGGGTCTCCACAGCTCCCCGTTCAGGTTGGCGGTCCTTTGGCTTCGCACATTTTTCCCCCCAAAGAGGACGGTTCCCACTGTGGGCACCATCCATGGGTTCCGGTTCCATGAGACTTCCCGAGGTGAGCTGTTGGGCTGAAGTCGATCAGGAAACTTTCCTGAGGCATCAAATGCCCATTTTCCTGTTCAGAGGTTCCATGCGAAAAATTGGCGGGGTGCCTGGCTTAAACCCCCCAACCATGAGCAGCACGATCGCCTGTGCAGAGCTGCATCATGAAGATGGGCGACCCGGGGACTTCCGCCTGGACCTGAGGGAAGTTCTGCTCCAACTCCTCCTTGTTGTTGGACATGCGGATCCCCTTGCCGCCTGCGGGCGCAACTCACCAGGAGAGTAGCCACGTCCGAAATCACCAAAACCAGAAACGGGGGGGCCAAAGCAGGTGGACAAAAGTAGCTCAAACAACCAGATCCTGCCCAAGTTGAAGAGGGAAGCCACCAAGAAGGTGTTTGAAGCCATCGTACTCCAAGAACACCCCGCCAAGAGAGATATAAACATGCGAATCGAACCCTGGCCTCCGCCCTCTGATGCCTTGAGCATCACGGGATAGCCGATGCGCTCGGCACACTTCACCGCATCCTGCACGGAGTTGAGGCAGGCCTTCTTGAACGTCTCGTCCGGGATGGTGCCCTCTGCTGTGAGCTCGGCCGTCAAGCCGTCGCCGCTCCATGGGATGGAGGGCACCCCTGCAGTCTGCGCCAAGATGCCAGCCGCGATCTTATCCTTGCCCAAAGGACCCAGAACTATAAGGTGGACCGTTTGGGGCCATGACTCAAAACGGGCAAGCCGAAATGGGCAAGCCAAAAGGGCAGATCCGGTCGACTCGCTTTGGGCAGAGCATCGCCAAGCACAGACATCACGGGAGAGGTGGGCCCAATGAAAGCGATGCCCGACTCCTTCAGCTTGGCTGGAAGGCGCGGGTTTTCGGAGGCATGGCCCCAGCCGGGCCAAACTGCGTCCACCTTCTCCTGCTGCGCAATCTTGCAGATCAGGTCCACGTTTGCGTAGTTCTTCACCTCAGAGCGGCCGAGCACCAAGGCACAGATTGGCTGCATGCCAAAAATCAAAAGAAGAAAAACAAGTTGGAGGACTGTCTGAACATGTTGAAGCGCGCCACTTGGGCGTCTCTGAAAATCGGGAACCCCCCAAAGTGGCCACCTTTTCCTTTAGTTTCCCTTCAAACCCTCCGAAAAAGAAAAAAAAAACGAGGGGGGGTTAAAGCGGGTAGCAACAAAACCCTTGGCCGCCTCCAAGAAGGCTTCCAAGGCGCGTTCTTCCCCGCGGGGACCTCCACGTGCTTGTCGGCCAGTCGGATGAACTCGGCGTTGGCGTCCAAGTCCTCTCGCGTGGCCATGGACACAAACTCCAGGATTCCGCTGGAGCCCAAGCCAGCCTGGCGTCAGAAAGCACAGGCGAAACCGTCCGGTGGACTCTTTGGTTGGAAGTGAAAACCCCAGGTTCCTCCTGAAGCCACATGAGATTTTGGTACCTGATCCCGAAAAGACAGGACCCTTGAGCCGCTGACTTCGGAAACCCCTGCTGGCTGTGGGCAACCCTCCCACAACCCTCCCACCACCCACACCCACCCCCACCCCCCAAGCCCCAGTCCAGCCCAAACCTCAGCGTCTGGCCTTTTGGCACCTCCACATGGAACTCCCAAATCCACTCGCAGCAACTGGCCACGTGGAACGTCATTCCCAAAAAGTCACAGGGCAGTGACCCAGGAAATGATCCAACAGCTCGGCCGCGCCTCCATGTGGGCCCATTGGCGCATCGACATCATCACCTTGGCCGCAGCCATACCGTTGCTCGCCACCAAGATCCGTCGTACCGCCTCACGCAACCGGAGAGTCGACGAAGCCAAAGGCGGGTGGTGAACCGAGCCCAAAAGACCAAATGCCAAGCACACCAACAACTCCAGACAAAAGCTCCAAATAGAAGCCCCAAAAACACAGGAAAGAAAACAAACAAGTCAAACAAGACTACAAACACCCTCAACCCCACCGCAACGGTGGGTCTCTACCCAAGCACCAGCTCCGTTCCCCGACCCGGTGCCTTCTTGCCCCCGCATGCTTTGAGGTACTCCTCCAGCGGGTCTTTGGCATGGGCTGAAGAGCCCAGGCCCAGCCAAGACCGGAGGGTCCCGGGCCTTCGGTTCTCTCGTGGCGCGCGTGGCGCGTGGAGATATTGAACCGCGGATGGATGCGAAACCCTCGCACCAAAACAAAGCCAGGGTTGAAACATAACGTTTGTTGGTAGTTACAGGGAAATCCTTCTCCCACGGCTTCTTGGGTGGCGCAGGATCTCGTCCATCCAGTAAGATGGTGGGTTTTGAAAGGAAACCAAAAGGCAACAAAAAATGGTGGTTGTTTTTCTTGGGGGTTCCGTTCACAGAAGCCCCCTAAAGTTTTAGACAAGACACACCCACACGGGCATGTGCATTCTTTCGGGCATCCTTGGCCCCGGTTCTCGCAAAACCCAAGGGAGAACCACCATCTGGGTTGGGACCCATAGGTTTTGGGCGCGGGGGAGTGCTGAACAAGATGAGGGCACCATTGTTGGGCTGGTGTGAACCAAAAGCAAACCGAAATCAAAGTTGCTTGGGTCCAAATCGTCAAAACCCCGTACTTTTAGTGATCATCCCAATCCCCACTAAAATAGGTCCTAAAATGGGTGGTGCACCGAAACCCCCAAACTGGGATCCCATGTTGACACATTTTTCCAATTCGGAGGTTCCTAACCAAGCAGCTCGCCTGTTCACAGGTTTCAGGATGCTTGCAACTTCCCGAAAGAATCCTAGGTTTATCTTCGATGGAGTGGGTTCTAAAGTGGAATCAGTTTCATCTACCGCCAAACTACTACCGGGTCAGTCAACCAGTTTTGCAACCGAATCTGCTTGCCCTGCTGATGGACAAAATCCAGCAATAAGGACAGACGAAACCGTACGAAAGCTGGGAAACACCTACCAACTTCACCTCACCGCTACTTGTTGGACAATAGGGGGTGCCTTTTTTTCATTGGCTTCGAAGGAACTGGGAATCGAATCCCTACGCCACAAAACCGAACCACACAAAAAGGGTAACCTGACATCTGGTGCAGCACTTCCATCCATAGAAAATAAAAACACTCAGGCCCGAGCTCATCCGAGGGAGGGGGACTCGGCATGCCTCGCAAGCGACACGACACGCGGCTGAGCGTGCTCTCAGCTCGCCACAAAACGAACAAACTCGCCGGCGGAATGATTCAAATAGCTTTGTCTCAACTATCAGGCGGTCCAGAAAATGGGCTTCAGGTCCGGTCTTCCTTTGCTTTCCCAGCAAACCCACCACAAAGGTGGTACTAGGTCAGAGAAACACACCAAACGGCTCCGAGAAGCTTCATGGTGAAGGCGTCCAAATGGCTTCTGTGTCTAGCGGCTTGTGTTTCCGTGAGCTTCCAAAACGCCCAGCGGCTCCGAAAAGTCGAACTGTGAGTCATACCCCGAGGTCCCGACCAAGTCTCCGATGCGACGCGACGCCCCACCGGCCTGCGAAGGCCCAGTGGTGCTGCTCGCCTTCTCTTTCCAGCTGGAGCCCAGACGGCGGTGTTGGAAGCTTCTGATTAGGAAGCTCATTTTTTGCCCCCCCCCCAAAAAAAAAAAAAAAAAAAAAACAAGAAAGAAAAAACGATGTGCTCACCTTGCTCAACTTACAAGTGAGGGAAAGTGCGACTTCCGCTCGCAAAGTCGCGCTCCAGCAGCCGCATATGTTTGGGTTCCATCGGCACCTGAAGCACAGTGAGGTTTAGTGGACCCGAAGTCCGAATTGATTGAACTCGAGCTCACGCAGGCTTGGTAGCAAAATGTCTTCCAAGCTCTGGCTGAAACTCGAGCCAAGGAGCAAGGTTTGGAGGCCGCTTGGCAGAGCGACGTTTGTCAAGCTCTGGTTGAAATCCGAGCCAAAGGTAAGAGCTCGCAACCCGCTGGGCAGAGTGACACCCTCCAAACTCTGGTTGAAATGACAGCCGAAGGTCAGCGTCTGCAAATTCCTTGGAAGGGTTACGCCTTCCAAACTTCGGTTAAAATCACGGCCGAGGGTTAGGCTCTGCAAGCTGTTGGGCAGCGCGCCTAGGCCTTGCTCGAAGCACTCGCCGAAGGTCAAGGTCTGCAAACTGCTCGGTAGCACGATGCCGTCCAAGCTTTGGTCGAATCTCCAGCCAAAGCTCAAGGTCTGCAGGCTCTTCGGCAGCGTGACGCCTACCAAACTCTGGTTGAAGCTCGTACCAAAGGTCAGAGTCCTCAGATTCTTTGGCAAAATGACACTCCTCAAGCTCTGGTCGAAGTCGTCGCCAAAGGTCAAGCTCTGCAGGCTGCTTGGCAGCATGACCCCTTCCAAACTCTGGTTGTAGTCGGACCCAAAGATCAAGGTCTGCAGGCTGCTTGGCAATGTGACCCCTTCTAAGGTCTTGTTGAAGCGGTAGCCCAAAGTCAGGGCTTTCAAGCCGTTTAGCAGCACGACATCCGCCAGGCTCTGGTTGAACTCTTGGCCCAAGGTCAAGGTCTGCAAGCTGATTGGCAGGGCGACACCTCTCAAACTCTTATTGAAATACTCGCCAAATATCAAGGTCTGCAGGTTGCTTGGCAGGACGACCCCCTCCAAACTGTTGTAGTAGGCGCCCAAAGTCAGAGTCTGCAAACTGCTTGGCAGAGCCACGGCCGACAGGCTCTGCTGATACCATTTGCCCAATGTTAAAGTGTGGAGACTGCCTGGTAATACAACACCTTCCAAGCACTGGTCGATGACATCTTCAGTTTCCTCTTCGGGATTTACTACTTCATCACAGCCAAAGACTAAGCTGGTCAGGCTGCTCAGTGCAGCGCCAGCCAAGCTCTGATTGAAACCGGAGCCGAATCTCAAATTGAGCAAACCACTGGGCAAGGTTGTAGTTCCCAAGCTTTGGTTGAAGCTTTTGCCGAAGCGCAGAGTCTGCAAGCCGTTCGGCAAAGCGACACTTGCCAGGCTCCGGTTGAAAGAACTGCCGAAAGTCAAAGTCTGCAAAGCGTCAGGCAGCGACACGCCGTCCAGGCTTTGGTTGAAATCGCGGCCAAAGGCCAACGTCTCCAGGCTGCCTGGCAGCGTGACACCTCTTAGGCTCTGGTTGAATGAGTCTCCAAGTGTCAGGGTCCGCAAGCTGCTTGGCAGAGCATCCAGGCTCCGATTGAACTCCGAGCCAAAGGTTAAACTCTGCAGATTGGGTAGGGTGCCTAGGGTGCCGTCCAAGGTCCAATTGAAAGAATCTCCGAAGGCCAGACTCTGCAAGCCCCTCGGTAGAGCGAGATCTTCCAAGCTCTGGTTGAAGCTCGGGCCAAAGTTCAGGCTCTGCAAGTTGCTCGGCAGCTTCTCGGGAAAGTTGAAAAAGCTTTCGCCCAGATTTAGCGATGCAATGGCTTCAACGGTGTTTGCATCTTCTGCGCTTTGCGCGTCCTTGGAGTGCCCCAACAAGTCGGCATATCCCAGGCAGGCTACGACAGTGAAACATCAAACACAAGCATGCGAAGACGACAAGAAAGAGCCAAACCACCATGAACATAGAACCACTGCAATAAAAGCACAGCAATCTACAGCTACAAAAGCTGCAACAAAACTCATGTCGAGGGTGCCCCTACATTGACAGACATATTACATGTATATATATATATATGTGTGTATCTATATATATATACGTTTCTATATATATATATATTTGTTCAGAGCACCAAACCACAGCTCCCTAGGCCAAGCCTCACTCGCCAGTCGTCGCAGGCTCACAGCGGCTCGGCCCGCGCTGACCTTCGGCGAATCGCCAGAGGCCTTGGCCTCGGCAACGAGCCTCGGACAGCTGGCGCGAGAAATTCGGACGCCCCGCGTCCCACAGGCCTTGGTCTAAGGGTTTTTGTGTTACATTCTGGGAATACACCTGGGTATTGACCCCATTTAGGCACATGTCCGGATAAAACCGAGTTATTTTGAACCATTCTGGGTCATTTCCCAAGGGCGTAATCCCAAAATGCAACACAAAAACCCTCAAACTTTGGCAAGAAATTCCGCCGAGGCTAACGGCCGTGGTTGCCGCGTACGGGCAGACTCTTTGGCCAGAAATTCCAAGGCGAATGGTTTGAAGCCTCTTTTGAGGAATCTCTTTGTGTTTTGTTTGCACTGGAAGATGTGGGGTTCAAGGACCTGTTTGCCAAACATGTGTTGAGGACCTGTTTGTGGTGTGTTTGCTTTTGCGTTGGGAGGACGCTGGACCGAATGATGCTGATGCTGTGGTTTCCGACGCGACATGCTGTACTTGTGCCTACAACTGCTGCAAATGTCTGAGCAAAAGCTTGTATGTTACTGTGTGCACTGATGAATGTTGACGGCTTTAGTAGCGGAAGGGGCTGTTTGAGCCTGATGCTGTGGGTGCCGCCCGCTCGCGCGGGCGCATGTGCGCGCACGACCCGCCTGTGCCGCGAGGTCCTAAATAGTCATCGCAACATACAGGCATAGTCACAATCATGAGGTCAGTGGTGGCAGACAATGCTCGCATGATATCTAGCTGGTGCTCGAGCGTCGTTAAAAACAGTGTTTTGTTTATTGTTTTCTGGAGAAAATGGCTGAACCTGCGTTTGGACGCTCGGGATCAGGAACCAGGCTCATGCTCGTGTTCTCGCATGTTCGTACAGTAGTATATGGAGGAGTTAAATACTTAGGGTCCTTTCTTGGAGTTGTACCCCAAATTGGCCGGTAACTCAGAATACTGCGAAGGCCGAAACCATGATCAAGTCATCATAAACATACCCAAAAACAACCAGTCCAAATCACACCGAAACAATACACGCGAAAAGAGAAGAAACAAAAAAAGAAGGAAAAGAAAGGAAAACAACCGCTGGCCCAGCCGCTCCGTAGCCATCTTCGTCAGCCGCTCTGCTCTCTCCACGTCCTGCGCAATGAAGCTGCGCAGCACCGCCTCGCAGGAGGATTCGTCCAAAGACGCGGACGCGCCAGCGCCCATGGCGATTGAGCTCTGCTTGCAATATCAATATGCTGCGGCAACTTCCATTTGGTTGTTCGACCCCTGGAAAGAGGAAAAAAAATCCAGTAGTGATAAAATCCTTTTAAAACCAACAAGGGGGGAAAAAAGAATCACTTAAGCAAATGGAAGTCAAAGGGGGGGAGTTGTCGCACTTTCAAGACCTTTGCTTCTTCGTATCGCAAAACCATGGTGCTTTCCCGTTGTTTGGCTAGGCGGCAGCATGAATATACTGAACCGCCTGCTGGGTTGCACACTGATTTGAGTGGTCCATTAATATTGATACATATATGTATATATATATAGATAGAGAGAGAGAGATATATGCTGGCATGCCTCTGGAAACGGCACTGCAATTGTTGCGAGCTCACTTGCCGGAGCTGTACTTGATGGCAGGAATGCAAGCTGCCCGAAATTGTTAGCAGCTGGTTGTCACAATCCGACATCCTTGGTCCCGTCTTGATCCAGGGGCCAATGCCTAGGGAATAGGAGTATCGGATAATAAAACCAGTCCCCAATTTGATGAGATACAATCTTGCCCTCTTGGACGGGACGATTTTTTGAGGGGGCACCAAAAGGGAGCTCACTGATAGATTCTCTTTGCGGGCAAATGCCAATACTTAAGACAGGTGCGAGTGAGGCAGCTTATGCCCCTTCCAAAACACAAGATCAAAACAAATGCAGGCAAAATACACTTATTGGCAATCGCTGATCTTGCAAGTCAGCTTTTCCTGGAAACTGATTCGAATGTGTGACTGAGTCAAAGAAAGTTGCAAACTAAGGTAGTGTACTTGAATGTGTCCAGCAATGAAGGGTTTGCAGCGAATGTGAGACCCTGGTCAGATCATAAAGCGGAAACTGACCTGAAACCAGCCACATAGAGCTTCGGCCAAGTTGCGTTTTATGTTGGGGGTCCCAGGTGCAATCTTTTGGACTAGACTAAGACGCTCAGGTGCAGGAAAGGTACTTCCTTTGGTGAAGTGCTCGTCGCTTTCATTCAAACAAAACTGGCGATACTCAGGCTGGGGCCAAGCCAAATCAAGAAAAGGACAAAATGGAGTCAACTGCAGCCAATCGCAGCGCCACTTGCACAAAGGCGGCGAGGGCCGGTTGAATGAATTGGCATGCCTACCGTCACTTTACGAGACATGTGCACGGTATGAACCATGGGTTGCGGAATATGACCCCTTTCATCGATTCCATTGTTGGCCTTCTCTTGACTGCTTTGCTGCATTCAAGGCACACTTGTTTGTATCACAGAAAATGGGAACCTAACTAAACATGGTGCGTCTTGGCGTTTGCCGATTCTTTTCTTCGCTGAAATTGCTCCCCTTGAAGGAGCCAGAGCTCGTGCTGGATTGCCAGCTCGCAAAACGCGGCCCTTCCAAACCAAAACCAGATAGCATCCGTGCCATGTGCATTGAGCCACTGCTTGCGACGGCAAAACGTCCAGTTAAAAGCTGACCACTTTGCCTAGCGCTTGCAAATGGTGAAACCGTCAATTCTCCGCAAGTCTAGCCTCAGCTCGTGAGGAGACCAGAACCAAAAACCATGGCCCTTTCTCAGGTCGGCGAAACCTATGGGGGGGTCAATGCAAATTCTCACAAGGCGTTTCCACATCACCAAAGTGACGCTCAGGCTCAACTTCTCTCACTTGGCTCTCAGCAAACCTTCCACAGAACAAATTGTCTTTCCGTTGTAAACTTCATACCCATGTCTCTTTTGGTTTTTGTTGTGGGAGTTTTCAAAATAAAGAGCTGGGGCTGTGCACCCCCCTCAAATCCCCCTCCAAAAGCGCTGCAATTGCAGTGGTATCCACTGACTCACTCCGCTGGGCGGGGTGGGACCCCAGGTAAACCCGCCAAAGCAAGGAGAAGCAGCCAGCGCTAGGAAACATCTGCACTATGTGGCATACTTCGTAGTTAGGCATCAAATGCCTGAATCCCTTCGCTTGCTCGCTTAGCCCACAGTTCGTCGGAGAATCCAGCGATTTGCCTGCCGGATTGCTACTCCCCTAAACCTTCTAATATGAAGCCCAACAATGGAACTTCCTGCAAGAAAGAGAGTTTCAGGCTCCGTGTTAGCTTGGAGAAGGCTAGTGGTTTGAACGTGGCCTGGATCCTAAATAAGCATTGGGCGTGTTGGCTTTCTTTCGATCATCAGGAGCCCTTCAAGACCCAAATCGCCCAACTGACTTTGAGGTAGAGCAGAGGTTTCTGGATGCATCCTTCAATACTGGTCCCACCGGGAAAAAAACAACAACAAAAAAAACTGTCAAAATCACCCCCAAAGTTCCAGGTCAAAGGGAAACGCCCTCCAGTTGCTGACTTTCATAAACCCCCAAGAAGCCGCAAATCCCGACAAAAACGGCCCAGTGGGTTTTTGCCCTTTGGTTTCCCCCAGCCCAAGGGTCGCCAGGGGACACAGGGAGCTGGCACTCCGCGAGGTGGAGATGCCCCTTCGGGCCTTCAAGATGCGAGCGGCGCTTGGGGGCGTTGGGGTTGGGGGAAGCCAAGGGAATCGAATTTCAGTTGGCGAAAGTGTCGTCTAGGTTTTGGGCGGAGGTTGGGGAGTTCGCCCGCCCGCCCGCCGGGGCCAACAGGGAAAGTTCGGTTGGTTTAGGCTCTTCCGCGGCAAAATGCACTCGACTCTCAGCCTCGCTTCCGGATACCTCCAAGCCTTCAATGGCACAATGCATCAATTGGACCAGATTTAGAGGTTGCCTCTGGCTGGTTTCAGCGCCCCAGTTCTTCGAAACCAAACTATGACAGGCACACGTAGTTCATCTTAGGTCTCTTGGTTGGAACTGGAAAACAAGGATGGACCGTTGGGGGCCACTAAACTTGTTTTTTTCATGGATCTCTTTGCGGAAATTACCAAAACGTCGGTGAGGTATGCCATAAATCCCTCTAACTCCAAAAGTCTGAAAGTCTGAAAGTCTGAAAATCCACGGCCCTGGATTAAAAAACCTTTGAGCCTAGTTACTGGTGGTCTTGGGGTGGTTTAGGTCCGTGTAGCATGCAGCCTTTGGGTTGCTGGGTTGCGTGGCCAAGCCCTAAGACCAAAAACTGCTCCAGGGACGCCTCCTTTCTTTTGGGACTCGTGCCATGTTTTTTTCAGGACGTTCGGAAGGGATCCCTCACGGGGCTCAAAAAAATGTTCATGTCCCCCTACATCACCATTTACATGGCCCCCTTTTGGTGTTCAAACCCACCGAGGAGTTTTTTCATGAAGAGCTGAGGCCTTTGCCGCGCGGCGGCCCCGGTCAGACGCAGGCCTAGTCCCGTGTCACGGGTGATCACAATTTGAAGGCCCCGAAAGTGGCGGGGAGCTCTAAATTTGAGACAAACTCATGTTGAGCATATGAGCAATGGTCAGTATGATTATTGGTGAGTAACCCCCGCCCTCTCGTAGTATTTTGGTGTACCCAATGTGAGTATGGCAGAAAACATTCACTGTTGCTTGTATGAGGGTTGCATGAGCTTCATTTTGTCCACATCATGGTTTTATGCTGAAGCCAGCCCGGACCAAAAGGAAGCTGTCAAAAGTGTGCAATATGTTTTCCTACAAATATATCCTACAATTGCTTTCCTCGGAGTAAAAGATGTACCACCCGCTCCCCCATGCCTTGCTTGCAGTAAGGCAAGCCCCCGACTCCAAAACCGCCACCCCCTCAATCCCTCCGTCCGAGGAGACAACCGCCAATACATTTCTGCACATATGTATACATGGACACATACATACATACATATATATATATAAACATATATATATATACATACATATATGCATGTATGCATGTATGTATATACGCATGTTTACTTATGTACATATGCATACGTATGTGCATGTTATATCTATGCAGGCATGCACTTATACATGCATAACTTCATACATGTGTACGTATATACATATATATACATATATGCATATATGTATGGAGGGTGATTCCAAGGCATTCCAAACTCGGGGTGGGGAGTGGCCTGCGCTTGTCAAGCCTCAGGCACTTGCCTTGAGGTCGTTGAGGGACCCCTGGATTCCAAGATTGCCTTCTCCCAAAGTTGTTTTAACTTTTTGTTTTCCTTGTCTTCTTGAAGCGGTGGGCGGCCGGGGGTCCTGGAGGAGAAATGTCAAAAGTATTATGACCATTGGAAGATGACTGCCGAGCTTAGATGTCGAAAGAGAATGAGTGGGTCCCAAGAGTCCGTTCCACTTTGCCTCGTCAAGGGGTGCATGCACACTATGGCTTTTCTTACTGGTCAGGCAACTCTTGGTTGTGGTTTGGATTGGTGGTTGGACTTTAACCCCTGGTGCTCGGGGGTAAATAGGAGAGTATCAATCCAAACCGCCAAATGAATCAAGCTAACAAAAAGGGGAATGTGGTTGGCGGACTGTCAGCAAGAGCTGCTTCGACCACCTTCGCAGGCCCTCAAAAAGAACCACCGGTCGAATCAACATAGATGCACCAGGCTAGTGGGCAGACCACATTGCCTGCATGTTCAGATCACGCATCTACACAGGGTCCGTATGGAATGAGTTAACGTCCGGGAGGTGAATTTTGAGGGCGCCCCACCAAAATGGACCCACTCCGGCGAGGCCAACTGTCCGAGTCCCCGCCTGCACAAGGAGGGCGCCGAGGCGGCGTACACACTCCGCATGGAGGGCAGAGGCGGCAGGAAGCCAGGCTCCTGCCAAGTAGCGGAGGTTGCGGTAGCATACGCTGCTTTCTGAGGGGATACTCTAAAGCAGCTGCTTAAGGGATATTTAATTACCTGTTGGGGCCGATGGTTTGGAGGCGTTCCGGGCCCCTTTTTGGGGCTCAAACCCCCAAGGCCACCAATCACCAAAGAAGGGTCACCTGGATGGCTAAAGAAAGGGAGCCATTGAATGAGCGCAGAAAAAGGAGAGTGCTTCCAGCAAAAGATTTGCGGAACCCAGAACCAATCTACCTCAGCTGATGCCCCTAAAGACGGAAGTTTGTGTGTGTGTGTGTGTGGCTCATATCTGGCGAAGCATGCAATGCGACATAAGTTCAAGCGAGAGGAGATGGAATCTGTGTCCAAGCCAAAACCATTGCCTTCATTTGAATGTCGCTTTGCGGTAGGACGCGTTTGTTTCCCGCGAGCGTCGCGAAGGGTTCTTCCGTGCAGCCCTGGGACCAGACTGCACCCAGAAACTTGCACAAATGCACAGAGAAACTTGTCCAGAGAAACTTGCTTGCTCGAAGAGAACTTGTTCAGAGAACTGGCTTAGACAGCTTGCTTTCTATTTCTTCTTTGCTTTCCAAGGCACTTGCACAGAGCAACTTGCACAGAGCAACTTGTACAGAGTGTAAGTGGCTCGCGGTATGGCTTTGGTGCGTGTGCATGAAACATCCTGGGGGAGGTTGCTGAACGATTCTCCAAAATCATTGGGAAACAATGCTTTCTGGCCAATCGTCCTCCAGTTCGAAGTAGGAAATGAACCCTTAACATTTGCCTTGTTTTCCTGCTGGCTCCCTTTCAAACCTTCAAAAAGCGACGTCCTTTCCTCTTTTTTGGACTAGCCGCAATGAGTGGGTTCTTCCAATGTGGAAGAAAGTTGGCACGGGTCGAACAGGAAACCCAAACTTTCAAGCGGGCCATGCATGTTGTTTCCACAACTTGGTGGTTCGCTGATCCCTTGCTACGGATTGGTGGGATGTGTCTGAAGTCCCTCTTGGCTCGACAAATCGAAACGTCTAAGGGTGTAGCTGGGAACCGCCAAAATAAGGTCTGAAATGGACAGCCTGGTCAAGTTCCATCGGCGAAAAGCCTTGAGTGCCTAAGTATCCCAGGGCAACCCCCGACGCCGCGTTGACCAAGTGAGTTACGGAGCAGGTTGAGGTCATCGCTGAGTCCCATGTTGCCCCTTCAAACGTCAGCGTCCAAGAGGAAACTCACGCTTCACTGGCCCGAAGGTGAGGAATAAACTTTCAAAAGGGGAAAAATGAAGCAAAGGAATCTCGCAACTTCCCGGTTTGTTGGGAGCACAAGTGCGGCATCATGTTGACTTCGGGGAGCATGAAGCCCACACGAGCAGCGCGGCCGTCTCCTCTTTCTTCACCTTCACCTCCTTCTTCTCTCGTGAAACAGGCTTGAAGGCCTCCTGCCCCCGCGCCTTGACAACATGACACGCTGGCATAAACTGTAAGGCCCTAGAGACCAACTTGTCTCGATGCTTTCATTGTGAAATCCCTTCAAAGCCAACAGGAGCAAATAAACAGAACACGCCCACATGCCGGCCGTTTTGGCCAACGCCCGGCGCGCCTTCAGGCACAGGTTGGGCGTCTTCTTGGGCAAGCGCGGTAACTTCAGCTCAACCCGAGCCCAGGCTCGAGTTTCCGCCTCCTCTCGCTCCACCCGGGCCGCCATGGTCGCCAGGTTTCCTGAGCTCCAATACATCCCTGTGATTCTAATGGGGCAAGGCACAAAGCCCGAACCAAAAAGATGTTGAAAGCCTCAACCAACAATATGGCTAACCACCAGGTTGGGAACCCATCCTCCGCTTCTCCTTCCGCTCCTTCTGACCTACCAGAGCCTGCGGAGCCTGCGCAACCGCCGGCGCAACCGCCGGCGCAACCGCCGGCGCAACCTCCGGCGCAACCGCCGGCACCCGAGCCGGCGAGGCCTCTGCCAGAGCCGGCGCCTGCGGAGTTCTGTGGCCCCAGCTTTTGGATCCCCTTTGAACATGCGGCAGAGATGGATAGCACGAGGGACCATTGATTGGACAACGCCCCATACGAGGGTGACCATTGTTTGAAGGAAGCGCTTGGGTAGCTAGAGGAAATTAGCTTCCAAGGGGTCCCTTTCAGGTTCCGTCTTTGTCTTTGGGGAGAGTTTTAGAAAATGTTCTGCAGTAACTATGACTTGAGTGGGTCCTAAATACCTCACAACCTCGCTAGAAAAACATTTTCCGTGTTTTTTGCTTGAAAAGGAATTGATCTGCCAAAGGTATAACAGACATTGGGCACCTCAAACCTTCAATTCTTCCAGCCCTTGAAACCTCAATCCACTGAAAGGAAACGTCGGAATTATCCACAGGACCAGAATCCAGGCAATCCTCTGGAAATATGACCATTCCAGGAAAAACTAACATTCCCCATCCAACTTGGTATGCTGCTCTTTTTGGTTGGTCCGAAGTTGACGTGACATTAGCCCTGACCAGTCCTTGGGAACCCAAACAAAACGGGATTTCGAGCATGGCATTGATTGACATGGGACAAGCATTATCCCCAGGGGAGTTGTAAGGTCTTGACTAAGCTCACCCCATTCCAGTTAGCAAAAAAACGGAAGATACCCCCGAAACACAATGAAACATAGGATGGCACAGTGGCCATGCTTCTAATCACCCAACTGCTGATTTGGAGGTTTCCCAACAACCAAGCCTTACCTGAACTAACACGGAAGAGCAAAAGAAACGTCCCACGGCGCCTTCGAAGACAACAGCGGCTTCCGCTTCAGTTCTTCAGGCCGCGGGGTCCAGCTGACCTGGGAATGGGCTCTATGGCCCTATGGCCCAAGGGGGAAAAGTTCCTTTCCGCTTCCTGGTGATTGTGAAAACTTCCGATTTGGGTCGTATTGGGTGGTCAAACAACTCCAAGGAGTAGCAACAACAGCTGCGGTCGGAAAGTCCCCCGACAGACAGGAAGACAGACAGACGGAGACAGACAGAGACAGCCAGACAGACAGACAGAAAGACAGCCAGCCAGGCAGCCAGGCAGACAGACGGACAGAAAGACAGCCAGGCAGCCAGGCAGACAGACAGCCAGCCAGCCAGCCAGCCAGACAGCCAGCCAGACAGACAGACACACAGACAGAGAGAGAGAGAGACAGACAGAGAGAGAGGAAGAGAGACAGACAACAGACAGACAGACAGACAGACAGACAGACAGACAGACAGACAGACAGACAGACAGACAGACAGACAGACAGACAGACAGACAGACAGACAGACAGACAGACAGACAGACAGACAGACAGACAGAGAGAGAGACAGACAGACAGATAGACAGACATACAGACGGACAGACGGACAGACAGGCAGGCAGAGAGAGAGAGAGAGAGACAGACAGAGAGAGGAAGAGAGACAGACAGACAGAGAGAGAGAGAGAGGCAGACAGATAGACAGACAGACGGACAGACGGACAGACAGGCAGGCAGAGAGACAGAGAGACAGAGAGACAGAGAGAGGAAGAGAGACAGACAGACAGAGAGAGAGAGAGAGAGAGGCAGAGAGAGAGAGAGAGAGAGGCAGAGACACAGAGAGACAGAGAGACAGAGACACAGAGACACAGAGACACAGAGACAAACGGAGACGCAGAGACGCAGAGACAGACAGTGCAGGCAGGCAAGCAGGCATACAAACAGACACGCCAAACCAGACCAAACCAAACAAAACAAACAAACCAAACAAACCAAAACAAAACAAACTAAAGCAAAACAAACCAAAACAAAACAACCAAACCAAACAAACCAAAACAAAACAAACCAAACCAAAACAAAACAAACCAAAACAAAACAAAACAAAACAAACCAAAACAAAACAAAACCAAAACAAAACAAAACCAAAACCAACCGGAACAAAATAAATACAGAGAAGAAACCGATCAACAACCTGAGGTTCAAGCCGCCTCCTCGAAGGCTTCTTGTGCCTGATGAAGGCTCCGCATGAAGTCCTCCATGGACCTCGAAAGCTCGCGAGTTGCTTCCTCCGCCCCCCCCCTTTTCGTGGTGGTTGTTGCAAATGTTCATCACTGTGCGTGGGCGGGGGCAGGGTGTGGGACCTGTTTATTCCTGCAAGTTCATCTGAATTTCATCCCAGTGAGAAGGTCACCACGGAAGCCATCATGTCAAGTCCAGGGGCTCCTTATTCGAACGTGACCCATCCGAAGGAAACTCAGGTTGAAATGGACTCTCCAATCTTCAAATCAGCCAACAAATGGAAACCTAGATTTGTCTCGAAATCGGAAAACCCCAAAATAAAGGCCTCGAAAACCTAGTGTCAAAACAAAACGTACCCAAAGGAGCCAGGGTCAAGACTCCTTAATCATGCGAGGGTGAGAATAGGTTGATAATAGATGGCGCAAATCGTCTTATGTCGGTAAGTAACAGGGGGAGTTGGTCGCAAGAGTGTATGAGCGAACACAACCAACAGTGAGTGGTGTTCCATATGGTTTGCCTTTACCTAACATCGAGAAGCCTACAAACAAAAGACACACCTGGTTTGTCCCTCCCGAGGGAGACTCCATTCAATTGGCAACCCAAGAAATGGCTTTCCGAGCACCCTGTATGCTATATCGTCTGTATGCTTCCTCACCCAAGGGCGACTGATGTCAAGTACGATCTTCAAAAACCCCCAAAAATGGTTTCAGGGGGGCATATGGTTGGGTCTTAAAAAGAGGGGACCCAAAAAATGGCGCAAAGCATGGCGGTTTTCCTTTGGTGTTCCTTTCAAATATGAGGACGACCCTGCAACAGAGCCGGAGAGAGACTTGCTTCGCACTGGGCTTGCGACAAGGTCTCCTGCGAAACCGAGACTGTCTCTTCTTTTGCCAGGGAACACGCAGGTCACAAACACCAGGCAAGGCTCTGGATGCAGGTTTTGCGGATCCACTAGATATCAAATATGAACGAGCAGGGGAACTGGTGTCAGGAGGCCACAACAAACGCATAGACAGAACGCTCTCCTCCTGCAAGCAAGCTTGCAACTGAGGTCGAGGTTCGTCAGGCATCTGCTTCCACCTCCGGCCCGCTTCACTCTCTTTGCAAATTCGGTGAGTGTGGCCCATGTCGTCCCTCTTACTGCAGCAGATGACAGTAAATATCGACTGTTGCTCACTTGGCCTTGACGGGGCCTCGACTTTGCACACCCAAAACGGACCCCCGGTCACCTGTCGGAAATATGCATGCCAAATCCGCCGATTCAGAGCCATGATATGCTTTTGCTTTTTGTGTTCGTTCAAAAATAGATTGACCTTTCATGTTCCCGAACCATTCGGCCGCTATGGCTTCCCTTGCTGTGGCTCTGAATCTGAGTACTAAACGTTTGGCCAAACACGAGGTTTCTCCTATTGCACGTGACAGGTGAAGTCCTGATTGAGCTTTCTTCCGCGCAATGAGTTCGATCAATTGGCAAGTTGGAATGAGAGCGGTGTAATAAGGGCTCAGGGCCCGAATCTAAATGGCGAAAATGAGCCCCACATCCAACTTGATTGCTTCAGTCTCCCATCCCATCAACCAAAAGCAGACCGGGACCGGCACCCGCCAAAAGGACCGCCTACTGGCGCACCCCGCCTACCCACTGCAGCCGTGGGGAAGACCCCCACGGGCGCCCGGGCGGCGCACCTTTCCATGCTCTGCTCCAAGGCCTCCAAGCCCTCGGCGAGTTTCAGCTCAAACCCCTTTTTGTTGACCCCAAATGGCTGCTCAAAAAACCGGAATTCCCCAAAATGGGTTGCCCTGGTAAGTGGCATCAAAGACGAAAACCTGCGTTTTGCCCCAGCTGTTTAATCTTGAGCCACACCCATACTAATCAACCCCGGTTTATGAAATAGGGGTAGTGCTTTTTCCTGGGCTTAGTGGTTGGAATCATGACTTTTGGAGAGGGGAACACTTGTTGGTCCACCCTAGCCAGAACTCCGATCGGTAGCTCCTGAGCTCCCTTTCAGGCGAATTTGGATCTCCTTGGCTGAGCTCCCTTACCAGCTAGTGGGTTGGATTGCTGGTCGGGGAAGGGGTACCCCGAACATCAAACCACCAAACCACACCGCCAATTGGGGAGTAATACAAATACCCTCCACAAGTTCCTCTATGCTGGGGCAGGGCAGTCCTTTTTCTTCTTTTGGTTCACAAGCTTAGCGGTCTCCAAACCTGTTGCCACTGTGGGGTTGCGCCCCCCCCCTACACTGAACAGCGCCTTGGACTCGGTGAGGCTCTGCAGGAACTCCTCCACCATCCAGGCAGGCCGCATCGGAACTGGGACCTGCCAGGGCTTCTCGCGAGCAGCGCCCGAAAACCCTGGACTTCTTTGCTACAATCTATGAAACCAGGCAATACATTGCATGCACGAAATCCATTTCGCACCAACTGAGAAACCCTGGTTTCTGATGATTACCCTGCTCAACATGGCGCAGGACCTTGTCCATCGACAATAGAACCAACAACTTTGTGTGCAATGCGGGTTTGGTCGCTGCTCAAGTGTGGGTCACCGGGGACCTAAGAATGGAGGTGTGGGCGTTGGCAGCCCCTTTCAAAACAAAGGTGTGCTGCTCAACGAATCCGAGCATTTCTTCGATGTTAGGTCTGTCTTTAAAGGAAGTCACATGTAAACTACCCCATGTTGGCGATTTATGAGCCACAGTCAATATGAATCGTGCCGCCAACTGACATAGACGCTTGCTGAGGAAACCTGCCCACCACCGCCACTACCAGAGCCAAGAGACACAGTGCGCCCGCCTCTGGGTCTGTAGGCTCTGGAGGAGGCATCAAGGCACCTCTGCACTTCCCGCGATCTCTCTGGCTTTGCCGTTGGTGCCCGTTTTGGGGGGGCGGTGTTCAGTAAGCCACGTTCGCTTGGGTTGGCCGAGATGGACGGACCTCCACAGTCGCAGTCACATGTCTCCAAAGGTTGGTCCATAAATTCCACAGGCATCTGTCATATCCAGCTCTGAGGGTTTCACCTAGTTTCCTTCAGGCCTTTGAATCTTTTGGGGAAACAGGGACTGAGGGAAGGCTACTGAGCTCTCGGCTCGGCAACTCAGAGTGCCTGGCATCCACCGCTTTTGGCTCCCCCCTTTTCCTTCCCCCCCCCCCCCCCCGGGTAAAGGCGGCACCCGGAATGAGCCCTGGGTCCCAAGTCATTCAACCTGACCCCTTTTTTGCTTCAGGCACAAGCAGTAAACGATGCTGTCTGGAGCAGCCGTTTGGCTTCCCCTGACATGGGGCCCGGGATCTGTTTCCACACGCTAGCCATCAGGATCGCTTTCGAGAACCCACAACCATAGGTCCTTCTCAGGTCAGTCCCTGTTTCTTGAGCTGAAGATCAAGGTGAACATGCGCCGCACTCCCCCGCCTCGGATCGCTATCCAACGGCCGAGGATCCGTCTGGGCGTAGATGAGCTGCGCTGCAGCCATCGCGGCCTCGAGCCAACCCTTTGATTCGGCATGGGTACACACAAACAAAACAACCTAGCCCAAACAAAAAGGCAATGTGGATATCTTTCTTTTCATGCAACCAGATGATATCAATTCCAAAAAAACACATCCACAAAACAGAAAACAGGCTCGATTCTTTTTTCCTCGCGCCAGACCACGCCACCGCCGACGCCTTCCTTTCTCTGGGCCTGGTTGAACCATCCACATCCCTTTGAACGAGCAGACGTTGCAATGTAATCCCACAAATCCCACATCGCCCAATAAAAAGGAGATGAAGCTCATGCTGATTTTCCTTTCACGCCAAGAGATGGTACCCTCAAACAAACTAACAAACAACTACCAACCAACCAACCAACCAACCAACCAACCAGCCAGCCAGCCAGCCAGCCAGCCAACCAAAACACTCAAACCAAAATCCGAACCAAGCCCCGCCACTCCCATCTGCCCCACGCCCCCCCCCCCCCCCCCACCTCCGCCGCCGCCCGCGCCGCATCCCCCGCGGCTACGGCCGCCTCCACCGCTGCCGCAGCGCTGCCCGCGGTGCGGGGCCGCGAGGCCTAAAGCCGAGATCAGCACTCAGCGTCTGTCTCAAACGCCGGAACGCACATCCGTGCCCATCTTGGGAAATGCGGTATCTGGGCTTGACTGGTTATGGAGTTTGCAAAATGCCAAGTGGCTTCCCAATGGGCAAGATGTGTCACAACCATAAACAGATCGGTTAATGTAGGCACTGGATCTAAGTAGAACCAGTTCTTGCTTTACAAGTCCGAACCCCTTTCAGTAAAACCCCCCGATCAAAATCTGCCAGGATGAATCCAGGTTAAATGGCTCGGTACCCTTTTTGGTGTCTTAAAGGATATAACCGAAAGGACAGCCAAAAGGACAACCGAGGGGGACCCCATAAATGTCTTTGGTTTCCCTCTAAAGTTACAAATACAAAAACGACATATACCTCTGAAATTGGTATGACACCAAAGGAACGGAAACATGCCCCCTTGGCCTCAAGCAACAGGATCTGACTCAGCTGGGGAAACCGAAATGCCAGACACCCCTCGCAAAAAGACTGTCAGCTTCCTTCTGGTTTCCGTTTGCATGCCACCTTTTGGTGTCCGAATCCACCCGAATGGGGGCATACCAATTTGATGTGTGAAAATAGGGTTTCCTGACTCCCAAAACGGTTGTCCTCTTATTTACGGTTGCCCTCTTAGTTTCCCTGCCAAGCTGCAGGGTAACAAGAGACAAACCTCCCTCACCTACGCCCGAATTGGGGGCCCCCCCCACAGATTCCCCTAAGGGACACCTCAAACCTGGAATTGCTACAAAGCTTCGTGAGGTCATTTGACGAGCTCAGAATTTGTCCTCCAAAAGGTAGGGAGAAAGGGAGACCCCCTCCCTTAAAAGGAAAAAACACCTGAAACTGATCGTGGCCCATGCCTGCGCTTTTCTGGACTTGGCTGCCACCTTTGTAACCTCAATAGTCCCTGGAAAGTCCCGACAAAGTCCCCTGCCAACATCAACCTGGGAGGGAATGTCCCCAAACATCAACCTCAAATCAACCTGCAACGAGGCGTGCCCAGAAAGGTCTCAATAAGACCTGAGACAGGCCTCCACGGTTTTCCCGTTGCTTTCCGGCCCGAATCTCCGCATCTCTTGGTGCGCCTTAAAACAGGAGAACCACAGAACTGGTGAGTCTCCTTGCAGGTTTCTGGTCTCCTCACAAGACAAGTCCCGCGGGTCTGACGTTCACCCGAGGGCAACTCGGGACCCCCACGGTGGACCTCGCTGTCATGGGGTCCGAGCCCAGAAGTTCCGTGCCTCGATCCCCGAAAACCCGCCAGCCCGGTCTGGTTCCTGGCCCTCTTTTGGCGAAGCCCCCGTTGTTCTTCTGGCTTGAAAGGAAACCCCAAACGAAACCCACCACTTTACCTTGAAAAATCCGAATCCCAAGATGAAACAAAATAACAAAAAAACATGTGAGCCTTTGGAATCCCTTTTCTCGGGCTCGTTTTGAAAATCTGGTCCGCCCCAACCAAAAGACACGCACTCCAAACAACTTGGGGTGGTCTTTCTGTTGATGCCCGTTGTTTGCTCCAAACTCACAACCCAACTTGTTGTTATTGAACTTGAATCGCAACAATTATGATACCATCTATCTCATGCAGGCTCGTTGATTCCAATTCAAATCAACCCAATCACATCATGTTTCACTGGGTCCTTTGAAGCATCCTCAAAATTACCCTTCAAATGCCTTCCCTCCGCCCCCTCCCCCCCCCAAAAAAAAGAGAAGAGCCCAAGCAAGATCGAGCAACGCCAGCGGCTTGCCAGACAAACCGAAAAGCTCACGCCTTTGCGAAAGTTGTTGTTGATTTTTTTTCGCGGGGGGCGAATCCCATTCCATGAGCATCTCGCCTCGCCATGGGCTGGCCCGAGGGGTCGCCTGGCATACGAGACTGGAGACTTCAAGGAACCCAGCCATGTGCTCCCTCAGCTTTTGCCAGTGAAACGACTTCCTGGGATTCTAGCAATTTGGTGAACCTTGTAAGGTGTCAAACTCAGTCTGACTGGCCTAGCTCCAAGCTCGGATTCATCTCTTGTCAGCCCAGTTCCTGTGGGCGCGCATGGAAACCCTCCCCTCCCCGCCTTCCCCCCGCAAGCGGTGAGATACCAACTTAGATCTGGGGTCGATGCTGCGGTGACCAGCTCAGGTTCCTCTCCGACCGGATCCCAAAACAAAAGCGCCTGCCACAGTGGCGAGTCCAAGGGCTGCCACTGCCTTCCCTGAGGGTGAGCCCATCTCTCTTGACCCGTCTGGCAATGGTCCTGACCAAGATCTGATGGACTGCCCATGCTACCCCTTCGAGAATTGGGATATCTTCCCTTATGTTTGGAGGGGTTCGGCTGCGGCTTTGCAAGGTTGCAGGTTCCCGGGTGTTTGTTTCTCTTCCCTGGCCAATCAGCCCACTTGTGTTGTCAAAAACTCATGTGGGTCAACTGTCATGGTTTGACGGGACCCTCGTGGATTGAATGGAAACCAGCCCACTCATCACATGGCTATGTCATTCTAACGCTACCCTTGTTTTTTGGTGTTCAATGGAAAACCCGCCATTTTCCCCTAAAGAAACAAGCAAACTACTTGGTCGGATGAAAAACCGCTGAAGCCCGAGGCCCGTGCGGAGGGGCTGAGGCATGCCGCGCGCCCGGCGGGCACTCCCATCGAGAACGTTTGGATCTTGCGACGCCCAGGTGCCCGACTTTTGTCCAAGTTTTCTTGGGGCAGAAACGTCCCGGGGCTTGAAACCTCAGGAAAAGAGATATTAAAAAAAAAGGCCCCGCGGGGGTTTTTGGTTTTTGCTGAAGGGGGCAAACGAAAAGCAAACCGAAGGGAGGGTTGTCCAGCCTTAGGAGGCACTCACTAGCAGCAAGTCTAAAGTCGACTGAGGTGAGCTGCGAGGCATGAAGACTGTTGAGTCGCCCCAAGCTGAGCCTGCCAACACCTTGCCAGCGCCTGAGCTGCCGGCGAAAAAGCGGCGCCCGCGTTTGAACCCGCATTTCCCACCAAACGAAATATGATTCAGACATTGACTTTTAACATTGAACCTTTTCACGTTCCCGAAAGAACGCGCGACTTTAACCATGATACGGTGAACTGTTCGCTGGCTACCATCAAAGGATTGCAAAAAACACACAACAGTCATGCCATTCGTTCCGGTTTTGCAATAGGTTGATCCGCACTTGACAATCAGGCGAGGATGCGACCAGTGTTCCAATTAGTAGCCAAAAACCGATGATTGAATGTCAAGCGATGCATAAGACCATTCTGACACCAACAAGTTGACTGATTAATGATTTTGCAATTGGTTGTTTTTGTTGCTCCAACCAACTAGCCAAAGCATGTTTGATCATTGCACATGAAACGGACAAACGCGGAGTACAACGCCAAAAACTCAAGCGCTCTGCTGCTGACTTTTTCGGGCATCTACATGGAGAACCCTTGCAGTCTCTGTGTAAGGCCAAACCTGCAGTCAATGGGAAGTATCATTGGTAGGGCCCGTAACTGCAAAAGGGGGGGACACGCAAACAACAAGAACAAAAACAAAAACAAAAACAAGAACAGGAACAAAAACAAAACCAAAAAAAAAACAAGAACAGGAACAAAAACAAAAACAAAAACAAGAACAAGAACAAGAACAGGAACAGGATCAAGAACAAGAACAAGAACAAGAACCAGAACCAGAACGACAACGACAACGACAACGACAACGACAACGACGACGACGACGACGACAACGACAACAACAACAACAACAACAACAACAACAACAACAACAACAACAACAACAACAACAACAACAACAACAACAACAACAACAACAACAACAACAACAACAACAACAACAACAACAACAACAACAACAACAACAACAACAACAACAACAACAACAACAACAACAACAACAACAACAACAACAACAGCAACAACAGCAGCAGCAACAACGACAACAACAACAACACCAGCCGCAGCAGCAGCAGCAGCAGCAGCGGCAACAACAAAAAACAACAACAAACCGCAACTACCAACCAACAACCAACAATCAACAACCAACAACCAACACAACCAAAACAGCCAACACAGCCAACACAGCCAACACAGCCAGCACACCCAACACAGCCAACACAGCCAACACAGCCAACACAGCCAACACCTCCAACACAGCCAACACAGCCGACACAGCCAACACAGCCAACACAGCCAACACAGCCACCACAGCCAACGCAACCAACGCAGCCAACGCAGCCAGCATAACCAACACAGCCAACACGGCCAAGAACCGCCAACAGCCGCCACTCACGCATTGAGCTGTCCGACAAGTGCGCAATCTTAACTCGGCGCTATTGCAAACCGTGGTAACTGGGAAAAAATATCATTGCTTAGCAGTGGCAGTGTTGTCGATATAAGGTGGCCGCCCAACATGGCAACAATATGTTTTAGCATAGAAGGAAGCAAGACTTGGCAGCGGAAACAAACTGAATGCTGTGCGCAGGGCCCTTGCTGTGGAAAATCCAGGCATGTTGCACTGCTCCTAGCTTGAACCCAAACAAGACCACCCAAAAGAGGGATTGCTGAAAGTAGCACTGCTTCCAGGGCACGGGTGCGCCTGGAGCAGGAGGTGCGTTGACCCCCCGTGAAACTCTATGGCAAGACAATGCGTGTCCTTGCAAATGCATGCAGTGCGTGCATGGCGTGGCATGCGTGCCCACGCCCAACCAGTGGTCTGCGGCTCTGCCCAAACCTGCATGATTCGGAGACCATGTAGTCCGGAGACCATGAGCGGTCCGGAGACCTAGTAGTCCGGAGACCGTGAGCGGTCCGGAGACCAAGTGGTCCGGAGACCATGAACGGAGCGTCTGCGACTTCTCTTTTGCAGAGCCTTGTATTAGTGGGTGGGTGGGTTTCAAATGAAACAGCAAGTTTGGGTCAAGGCTAGGAGCAAAATGGCCACCGCGTAGGTAAATTCACAACATGCCCTAAACACAAAGGAAAAGAAAACCTTCAAAGTTCTCATCTGAAGATTTGCCACACGAATCCGAGGTCTCCAGTCAAAATCAAGCAAAACAAACCAACGTGACATCCGTGCAAAACCGCAGCCGCGAGAACCTCCGGCGTCCCCACACCCCAGCATCCCCAGCATCCCCAGCAGAGGCGTCCCGCGCGGGACATAAAAAGCACACCAAAATCATGCAAAACCATGCAAAATCAAGCAAAATCATGTCATGCCAAAATCAAGCAATGCGAAAAATCGTGCAAAACGAGCTATTCTTCTCGTCCGTATATAGACATACGGACAAGAAGAATAGCATTTTTCAGCGCAAAACCGTGTAAAAAGCTCCCAACCATACGGGCACGCATGATCGGGGAGAATGCGCGGCCGAGCAAAAAAAACTGGCCCCGTAAAAAAAGAATGGCAAGTTGGGCGAGACAACGACAGCAGATCACGGAGGCCGCGGACGGCGGCGCCCGGGCTCGCACGGGGGCGGATGGTGCCGTCGTGCTGAACCTGCGGCGCGGCCCGGGGGCCTACGCGCTGCTCTCGCGCGCGGACGGGCAGCTGACCCGGGCGGGCCAGCACTACTACTCCCACCTGGGCCTGCGGCCCCCCAGCAAGGACTTCGACTACAACCAGCCCCTCATCCGCGAGGGGCCCAACGACTACATCCTGCTGCGCAACGGGCAGAAGAAGCTCGTGCGCTCCCTGCAGGGCGGAGAGCGCCGGCTGACCAAGCTGGGCAAGGGCTTCTTCCGCGACAAGTACTACGAGTACCTGGTCCACGTGCCGGTGATCATCCGGGGCAGGCGGCGCAGCGGGCGGAACGCGGGCGCGGGCTACGAGCGCAGGGACTGGCTGCCGGTGAACGAGCTGGGCGCCATGACGAGGCACCCGGCGCACCTCGCGGAGGAGCAGGCAACAAGTGGAGGCCTCGCTGGGCGACCCGGGCGGCCCCATGCTCTCGGACGAGACTTCCTTGACCCTGGGTGGTCAGCACCCAGAGCACGCAGTATCGGAACTCCTGCGCCAGCGCATGAGGGGCCTGAGGAGCGTGAGCTTCCAGCTGCCCGCGAGGAGGACGTGCTGCCGAGCGCCTTCGAGGCAAGCCGCGTGCCCCGGCAGCTGGCCGAGCTGCGCAGCTGAGCGTGGAGAAGGTGTGCGCGGACTTCGACGCCATGCTGCGCCACGACTGGAGGCGCCTCGGCATCCGCCGAGGAGGTGCGAGAAACGCGCCCATGCGCGCGCTGAGCTCGCAGGGCGACCTCGTGGACAGCTACGACCCGGCGCTGAAGGCACCGCACCGTGTGCCGCCCATCCAAGAGTGGAGGCGCTTTGACGCCGCGGACGTGCAGCCGGGCTGTTCTGGTGCGAGGACCTGCGGGAGGCGCGGCAGCTCATGGCCGTCGGCGAGAGCCCCAAGGTGGCCATCAGCAGCCCGGCGCAGTACCTTGGCGCACAGATCTTCCTGAAGCTGCTGAAGGCGAAGTGTCCGGCGCGGCGGAGACAGAAGACCCTGGACTGCCACAGCGAGAAGACGCTGAGAGAGAGTGCGCAGCCTGGAGAGCCGCGTGGCCCCGGCCCGGAGCCCCAAGCTCCCCCTCTCTCGTCTTTGAGGCGCAGACGTGCAAGAAGGACGCTCTGTACGTCGGCGTGGACGCTCTCTCTGTAGAGGGGGTTTCCCAAATGGTTTATATTCTACCTGAGAGGCTCCTAACACTCGTCCGTCCAGCATTTGACCTCGTCCTGCGAAGGATTCGAAGTCTAAAACGCTGCGTGGAGGCGTGAGGCTGCAAAATAGAGACCCCTAGATATGCTTGCAATTTGGCTCCAGGTTGCATTTCAAGCGAGCCAACCTTTGCAGGGCTAAGAAAAAAAAAAAAAAAAAAGAAAACAAGGGGTCCCAAAAAAAGGGGTCCCCAAAAAAAAAGGGAAAAGGGGTTTCCTTTGGCAAAGCTTGACATCGCTTGAAATGCAACCTGGAGCCAAATTGCAGGGCATATCTAGGGGTCTCTATTTTGCAGCCACACGCCTGCACGCAGCGTTTTAGACTTCGAATCCTTCGCAGGACGAGGTCAAATGCTGGACGGACGAGTGTTAGGAGCCTCTCAGGTAGAATATAAACCATTTGGGAAACCCCCTCTACAGAGAGAGCTGCGGGAGTGCAGGGATTCCCTGCAGTATCCCTGCATCCAGGATTCCTTGCTATACGCGCAATTTCTTCAACATGTCGGAGTACATGTCGGATGAACATGTTCTTGGCACTCCGGGTGCGCCACCCTGCCGCGCCAACCCGCTGAACCCCCACTCTCCCCCGGGTCCTTGCTATATGTGCTATATGTGCTATATCTTACACGCCAAGCCGCGGAACCTCCACTCTCCCCCGGGCCCTTGCTATATGTGCTATATGTGCTATATCTTACACGCCAAGCCGCTGAACCCCACTCTCCCCCAGCTCCTTGCTATATGTACTATATGTGCTATATATTCTGTACGCGCGAAAATCTGTACTATATGTGCTATATAGGGCCATATAGCACATATAGTACATATAGCAAGGACCCGGGGGAGAGTGGATGTTCAGTGGCTTGCCTTGTGAGATATAGCACATATAGCACATATAGCAAGGAACCCGGGGGTGGATGTTCAGTGGCTTGCCTTGTGAGATATAGCACATATAGCACATATAGCAAGGAACCCGGGGAGAGTGAGGGTTCGGCGGGTTGGCGCTCCGTACGCGCCGCATTTTGCATGGTTTTTGCATGGTTTTTGCATGACATGTGGAACAGCTTGTTTTTTTGCATGACACGTGGAACAGCTTGTTTTTTGCATGACACGTGGAACAGCTTGCACGTTTTTTCGCACGGTTTTGCATGTCATGTGCATGTGGTTCAACCCCAAAGTGCCCCCCTGTTTTTTTTCCTGTCAGGCTGCCGTACGTAGGTTCATCCTGGAGAACTTGGCGGTGGGAGGCGGGGCGGTGCCGAGCGGGCACCTAACTAATGTGCCGAGCAGGCACGGTCCCGAGCGGGCACCTAACTAAATTTGCCGAGCAGGCACGGTGCCGAGCGGGCACCTAACTAATGTGCCGAGCAGGCACTAGGACGTGCCGAGCGGGCACTAGTAGAGGGGGTTGCCTTGTGATTTTGCATGACATGATTTTGCATGACATGATTTTGCATGACATGATTTTGCATGACATGATTTTGCATGACATGATTTTGCCTGGCATGGTTTTGCATGGTTTTTGACATGCATGGTTTTTTTCGAATGCACCCTGTCTTGAGGAAAGGTGACGCCGACGAGGACGAGGAGACGAACGCTGTCGTGTCGTGTGTTGGGGGCCACTGTGAAAGTGGCGGCCACTGTACAAGTGGCGGGGGAGGGGGCCACTGTAAAAGTGGAGGGGGCCACTGTGAAAGTGGCGGCCGCTGTACAAGTGGCAGGTGGTGCAGCCACTGTACAAGTGGCAGGCCACTGTACAAGTGGCGGAGGGCCACTGTTCAAGTGGCAGGCCAGCGCCGAGCGGGCATGTAGGGATAGTACGGGCTCGCCCAATGAGTACTGGCTCGCCCAATGAGTACTGGCTCGCTCGCCCAACGACTCTGAGTACGGGCTCGCCCAACCTCGTTTGATGGCTCGCCCAACCTCGTTTGATGGCTCGCCCAAGTACGGGTTCGCCCAATGAGTACTGGCTCGCCCAACGGCCTCTTAGTACTGGCTCGCCCAACTGGTTCGCCCAACGGCCCCTTAGTACTGGCTCGCCCAACTGGCTCGCCCAACCTCGTTTGATGGCCCAATGAGTACGGGTTGGTCAGCGGCAAGTCCGCGAGTGCGCAAGACGTTCGTGTCGCTGGAAGTATACCAGGAATTGAAGGATAATATCCTTCAATTCAAATTCCCTGGTGCGGGCAGCAACCAAAAAATGGTCCGTGCCTGTTTCCAGTTCCGAGGCACTTCGTGTTCACAGCCGCGCCACCCTGCCCGGCATCGGAGCCCGGCCGCGCCTGCCCGGCATAGAAGCCTGCCGAGCCCACGCCAAGGTCGAGATTCTTCCCAGCAAAAAAAAATGTCGAGGTTGTCGGCTTAGACGTCGGCTTAGACGACAACCGTGAAAAAAATTTTCCAGTGGTCCTGTGGGGACAACTGCCTAAAGTTTCGGCGAACCTGCCCGGCAGAGCCGCGCCAGCCCGCCGACATGGAGGGCACGCAGCTGATGTCTCGCACCAACTACGAAGCAGTGTCCGGTTTTGCCGGCCACTGGCTCCATCGTGCGCAGGTCCCGCGATTGACCGGCGAAATCGGTCAAATCAAAAATTGAGTCACATCCGAAAAAACCCTGGTGCGTGCCTGGTGCGGGCTCCAAGACCGAGGGGCGGTGCGTCAAACGCACTACCCACGCCAGCCCGGCTTCCAAGGTCGGAATTCTTCCCAGGAAAAAAATCCAGTCCTCCCCCAGTCCTCCCCCAGGGGAGGACTTGCGGAAAACTTGTGCCGAAGAGGGGTTGGTGCGTTTGGCGCACCAACAAGCGGTGACGCCTGTGGGGTGTGTCAAACACACCAACCCCCGAATCACGAGGAAACTTCTCCGAACGGCCGGAACGCCACGAAGGACCTGTGAGGGCGCGCTGCGAAAGTACAACACCCCTATGTTATGAATTCGTATAATAACACCTACTCCTAAGAAAACATGTTTGAAGGACCTGTAACCGGCAACATCCCGGAGGTCCTGGACAACGGAGAGGTAACTGACGGCACGCACGTCACCGCAGGGCAGCTTGCCCTGGCTCTCACGCCGTACGCTCAAGGAACGGACCTGGCGGTGAACACGGCAGCCGCCGGCAACAACGCGGCGGCCATCCAGTCCCTGGACGACAGAGTCACCGCGGAGCTGGCCTCCAAGCTGGACAGCAGCGCGCTGGCGCCGGCGATTGCGCCCCTGGCCACGGCGGCGGCCCTGGCCACCACGGACGGCCAGGCGGCCGCGCACGGAAGCAGCATCGCCGCGCTGCAGAGCTCGCTGACCACGGGCCTCTCCAACAAGGCAGATCAGTCGGCCTTCGACGTGCTGGAGGGCGTGGTGGCCACCAAGAGCACCCCGGACGGCGTGGACCTGAAGCTGTCCAACTACAGCACCACGGCGGCCATGAACGGTTCCATCGCCTCGGCCAACAACGCCACGCTGGCCACGGTGGCCGCCAACTACGGCCCCAAGACGGTGGTGGACCAGCACTCCCTGGACATAGCGGCGAGGATCACGCCGCTGGAGGTGGACACCAAGGTGGCCAACGCTCTCCTGGGGGCCGTCACCGCCGCGGCGCTGGCCTCCGAGCTCGCGAGCAGAGACGCCACCATCTCGGGGCTGCAGGCCTCCAAGGCAGACGCCAGCGCGCTGACCGCGTACGCGCTGCAGTCGGCCGTCGACACTTCCTCCGAGGTGGACTCTAAGATAGCGGCCGCTCTCCTGGGCGCCGTCACCACGGCAGCCCTGGACGCCGCCCTCCTCGGCAAGGCAGACGCCAGCGCGCTGGCCTGCTCTCCACGGTGGACGGACTTCCACTGGAGGTAGACACCAA
>CAUJNA010003333.1:0-80000 GCA_963377175.1 Effrenium voratum
GGCGGACGCCAGCACGCTGGCCGCCCTGCTCTCCACGGTGGACGGGCTGGACACGCCACTGGAGGTGGACACCAAGATAGCAAATGCCCTGCTGGGTCTCGCCACCGAGGCTTCGTCGCAGCGCAGCTTGCTAGCCGTGACGCCAGCATCACGGCGCTCCAGGGGGCCAAGGCCGACGCGACGCTGCTGGCCTCGTACGCCACGAACGCCGCGCTCTCAGCCAGCGAGACCACGCTCCAGAGCGCCCTCGACGCAATCCTCGCGGAGCTCGCCGCCCTGCAGCTTTCCGGCGGCGGAGTTGCTAACGCGCCGGCCTGGGCGGGCTTCACAACTTGGGAGCTCGTTCAGGGAAGCAACGTCGTTCGCAACCTGCATTTCGTGGCTCCTCTCTCTGCTGCGCTTGCCAACGGCGACGACACGCTGAGCATCACGGCAGACTGCTACTCCGTCGCAGCGGCGGACGCGGCCCTCGCGACAGCCTTGCTGGCCTACTACACCTCCTCACAAGTGGACACTCTGTTGGGAGACTACCGCACCGGAACGGCGCAGGACGCGGAGACGGCCGGCGCCATCACGGCCGCGCTGCTGGCCTACTACACCGCGGCGCAAGTAGACGCGCTGTTGGGAGACTACCGCACGGCGAGCGCGCAGGACACGCAGACGCAGGCCGCATCGCGGGCGCGCTGCTGGCCTACCGGACGGGCCCGGACCAGGACGTGTTCACCACCAACCAAATCACCTCGGCGCTGGTGGCGTACCGCTCAGCCGCCGACCAGGACACGGCAACGGCCTCGAGCATCGCCGCCGCGCTGCTCAGCTACTACACCATCGCACAAGTAGACGGCCTCCTTGCCGGCAAGCTCGGAGTCGCGGAGGCAGCCTCGGCGCTGCAGATAGCAGTGCGCTTTCCGGACGACGGAGGGGCCGACGAGGTGGTGGCCGCCATAGGAGAGCAGATCCTGGCCCCACGGACGTCTCGCTGTCAAACTGGACGGTTCGCCCCAGCAGCGGCTGCAGCGTGGTCCTGGCCACGCACACCGCGGGCGCAGCGAGCGTGGACGGCTACACCCTGACCCTGGCAGCGAACCCGTGGAACATTGTGCGCACCTACAACTTGACGCCGGGCCGAGAGCTCCTCTTCGCCTGCCGCTACCGGCTCGGCACGGCCTCCAACTTCGTGGTGTACATGTCCGAGGCCGACAACGTCTACGACCCATTGTACGGAAGCTTCGCGGGCGACCAGGGCGCCTGGAGCACGGCCAAGATGTACTTCACAGTGCCGCCCAACGGTGTTGCGAAGCTGCACTTCGGGGCGCACTTCCAGGCGCCGGGCCTGCCCAACCAAACGGCTGGAACGGTGGACGTCTACGGCCTCCAGATCCTGGACGCAACCCTGGAGACCGGCAACACAGCGGAGGAGGGCACGGCGGCCTCAGCCCTGCTGCTGAAGCACGAGTTCCTCGACGGGGGGGCCGACGACGTCACGCTGGCAACCCTGGGCGAGGTGCTGCTGGAACCCACGCTCACCACGCTAGGAAATTTCCTGGTGCGCTCCAACAGCCAGAGCTCCGTGGCCTCGGCCAGCTTCGCGGTGGGAGGCTTCCAGCTGGAGGGCTACGCCATGCCCCTGAGCGCCTTCGCCTGGAACATCGTGCGCACCTACACGCTGACGCCGGGGAGACGCTACTCCTTCGGCTGCCGGTACCGGCTGGGCACGGCCTCCAACTTGGTGATGTACGTCAGCGCGGCCGACAACGACTACGTGGGCGTCACCGGCACCTACCTCGGCACGCCCGCGCAGGGAGTGTGGAGCACGGCGCGCCTGGACTTCTCGGTGCCGCCGGGCGGAATCGCGAAGCTGCACTTCGGAGCCTTCGGCGGCTCCATCCCCGGGCTGGTGCAGCAGTCGGCGGGCACGCTGGACCTGTCCAGCATGCAGATCAGGGCCAGCGCCTTCGAGGGAGAGTCTGTCTCGGTAACGGACCTGCTGGCGGACTCGCTGGCCCTCACGGGCTCGGCCACGCTGGACGGCCTCACCGCGCAGGGCAACGTGGGCTGCGACCAGCTGCTGTGCAACGACGTGAACTGCACCGACGTTTTCACGACGGGCGTGGACGCCTCGGGCGCAGTCTCCTGCGCTGCGCTCACGGCCACCGGCACCGTCGCCGGGGCCGCGCTGTCGTCCACGGGGGGCGTGTCAGGCAGCTCGCTGAGCATCAGCGGCGCGGCCAGCGTGGGCCTGCTGAGCTCCGCCACCGGAATCACGGGCAGCACACTCACCATCAACAACACGGCCAACGCCGGGAACTTCACCACGGTGGGCGACGTGTCCACGGGCACGCTGACGGCCTCGGGCGCAGCAACCGCGGCAAGCTTCGCAGCCACCGGGGCGCTCACGGGCGCCACGCTGACCATCACCGGGGCGGCCTCCACGGGCCCGCTGGACTGCGAGAGCCTGGACTGCACCTTCACGGCCACGAGCGGTGGAGTGTCGACGGGCAGCGTGGTCAGCGGCGACGTGACGAGCTCGGGCACGGTCTCCGCGCCGCAGCTCTTCGCCTCCAACACGCTCATCGTGACCAACACCTCAGACTTCTCGGACGATCTCTTCCTGACGAAGAACTGGGCGGGCTGGAGCAAGCTGCAGGTGTCCAACAACAGCGCGGCCCCCGACAGCGGCCCGGAGCTGCGGCTGCTGGGCAACCAGAGCGCGCGGGTCTTCCTGGAGCGAGACGGCGGGGCGCACCAGTGCGAGCTCATCATGATCTACGACGAGGCGCTGGTGCAGACGAAGAGCCTCTCGACGCAGCTGTCCCTGACCACGAACCAGAGGAACCCCGGCTGCCTCGTGATCGCGGGCAACACGGGCAACGTGGTCTGCAACACGAGCTTCACGAAATTGTCGGACAGCCGGGTGAAGACGGAGATGGCCGAGGCCGACGTGGCGGAGCTCAAGCAGCTCTTTGACTCCGTGGAGGCCAAGCAGTACAAGCGCCCGGACATGAACGGCGACCTGAGGCTGGGCTTCGCCTCGGACGACTTCGCAGGAACGAAGTGGAAGAATTTGACGGGCACCGCCCGGTGGAGCGACGGCACGGAGATGGTTACTCTCGACTACTCTCATCTCACCAGCGTGCTGTGGGGGGTGTGCAAGGGCTTCCAGGCCCGGCTGGACGAGGTGGAAGCCTGGCAGGCCCAGCGGGGGCCGAAGAACAAGTAGCTGTGCAGGCCTCCGCATCCGCGGAACCTTGCTCAAGCCCCTTTTTGGGGCAACAAGTAGTCTTCAGGCCTCCCTGCATCCAGGGAACCTTGAATAGCCCCTTTTTGGGTTATAAATGGAGGCGCTGAGGGACCTGCCGACGACTTCAACGTGAGGGACCCGCGGAAGCTGTACCGACTCGCACGGCAGCGCGACCTCGACGTGACGCAGGCCATGGCCTTCGAGGCGCTGAAGGCCGACGTGGGCCGGCAGGTGCAGGCGCCCCGGCCGCGCGCGCTGGGCAGGTCGGCCGCCGAGGGGCCCAACGACCGGCTGCAGGCCGACCTCATCGACTTCAGCCAGAACACGCGGGGGAAGACGAAGTACGGCCTGGTGGTGATGGACGTCTTCACCCGGGAGGCCGCCGTGGAAACTCTGCAGAACAAGAACGCCGAGACGGTGGGCCGCGCCACCAAGCGCGCCGCAAAGGAGCTGACGGGGGACGACGGGAACTTCGTGGTCACGACGGACCTGGGCAACGAGTTCGCCACGCTGGACCGGGAGCTGCCCGAAAATGCCGTGCACCGCACGAAGCGGCCAGAGGACCGCAACGCCATCGCCGTGGTGGACCGGGGCATCCAGACGCTGAAGAAGGACCTGGCCACGAGGGTGGCGCGCAAGGGCGGGCAGTGGAGCGACCACTTCGAGCGGGCGGCCGGGGCCTACAACGCGCGGCCCCACGAGACGGTGCACGGCGAGCCCGAGGACGTGGAGAAGCAGCCGGCCACGGAGTTCAGGGTCCTCCAAGACAACGCCGACAAGTTCCAGCACCACAAGGACCTCACCGAGCGGCGCGTGAAGGCGGTGCAGGACGCGGGCGCCTTCCGAGCGCCGACGAACGCGGCGAGGAGCTTCAACCCTCAGTACGGCGACGTGCAGCAGCTGGGGGCCGTGGACTCCATGACCGTCCGCAGCACGGAGGGCCGGGAGACCCTGCTGAAGCTGGCGTTGCCGGCGCCGCAGGGCAGCGGCAACGCGGCGGGCCGGCTGACGAGACGCAGGCCGGCGGCTGTGAGGCAGCTGGACGACTTCCTGGCGCCTCCGAGGCCCAGGACCCTCGACTAGTTTGAAAATGATTTTTAGGCACGCTCAGGCCTCTGCATTTCCGCGGTGATCGGACCCGTTTTGGCGCAAAAAAAAACTTTGATCACACTCAAGTTTGCCTGATCGAGCGTGCGCAGGCTGGGGGGAAATTCCCGGAGCCTGCTCAGCTCCTTTTTGGTGCTCGGGGAAACCAACGGGTTGGGCGAACCAATCAAAGCGGGGCTGGCGTGGGCCGTGCAAAAGCTATTAGTCCAGGGTCTATATTGATGTAGGGCCTGGACTAATAGCATTTTTTCAGTGCAAAAGCTATTCCTCTAGTGCCTACATTGATGTAGGCACTGTAAGAATAGCATTTTTGTGGCGCAAAACCGTGCAAAACGAGCTATTCTTCCAGTGTCTATATTGATATAGGCCCTGTAAGAATAGCATTTCGTGGCGCAAAACCGCACAAATGTCCCTGGGTTTGGCTCCACTCTCCCCCAGCTCCATGCTATATGTGCCACACGTGCTATTTGTGCTATATGGACGCCAACCCGCTGAACCTCCACTCTCCCCCGGGTTCCTTGCTATATGTGCTATATGTGCTATATCTCACAAGGCAACCCACCGAACATCCACTCTCCCCGGGTTCCTTGCTGTTAAAACCCTCTAGGCCCCGTGCCGAAATTGGGTAGCTGTTCTGAGGTCCTTGTTGGTGTTGCTTCCCAAGTTCCATTGATCGCCATTTTGGCTCAAGACACAATTGAGGTTCAAGATCTGATGTGTGACTGCATGCATACGTGATCGGCATTGAGAGCGAAAACACTTCGCTTGCGCTGCATTTGTCAGGACCACTGTTGTAACTATCATTCCTTCTCCCTTACAACGTTTACACGGGTTCGGCTATAACGGCATCGTCCGTATACACCTTTCTACGTGGTTGGTATTACGCTTGAGGGTTCGGTGCATAGCGTCCCACGGGACGTCACCTTGCCGTCTCTTGACAGGTTATCAGCCGTAACTACAAGCTCTACACTGGACTGGGAGACAGCTGGTTTATTGCGGGTACAGGGACAATAAAGGAACGATAACCTACACAGTACAATGGCGTCTTCGGCGAGCCCAAGTACTGCAACTTTTGGGAACAGCAGCTCAGAGGAATCCAATGGATTGATGGCTCTTCCTGCGGTGATGGATATGGTTGCGGATTCACAGGATGAACCTGGGAGCGGAGGTTCCGCGCTATTCAGCGACATATCTACTCCAACAAGATCATGGAAGCAGATCGATGTTCATCAGGAGTCGAAGAAAAGAGAATCCCCACCGAGAAGATCATCATCTTCGCCTGCGACACCACGGACGTCGCAGAAGGGCGTGAGATCGACCTCGAAGGGTGGGAGGTCAAAATCACCCACCAGTGCAGATTTTCGCGCCGTGATCAAAGAGCAGAATAAGATGGAGGTGGAGATCGGGGAATATCAGAAGACACTTGATGAAATGTCGGCAGCAATGGCGAATCTTAACCAAGAAGACTATGGAAGCACCATCCGGATCCAGGAGGTGGAAAGACGATGCGAGATTGCCAGCAAGCAGTCGGGACATCTAGTGAGTCACCACCAACACCACATGGCTGAGGCATGGCGCAAGTTTGAGGAAGAAGCCCAACAGATGCGCAAGGTGGAAATGAACGCATTTCAGTACGGGGAGAAGAAAGACATGGAGTCGAAGATTATAATGCAACAGATGAGGCAAGCTGAAGGAACTATCATGGAGCAGAAGCGGGAGATTGCATTGATGAAATCCTACATGGCAAGCGAGAAGTCGGCCGCGCAGGGATCAGCTATACGTGCAAATCAGATACACCGTGAGGCTTCACAACAGATATCAGTTTATCAGCAACAGATCAGAGGCATAGAATCTTCTACATCTATCGAGAAGTTCAACGAGGAGGAGATGGTCCAAAGTCTGAAATCACAGTTGGAGCATGCACTCGTCAAGCGCCCGAGACGTACTCTTTGGAGGACTCCAGGGAACAGCTGATGGCGAGGCTGAATGACGTTACAGTATTTGCGGAACAGGAATCGAAGAGAGCAGATTGCTTGCTTCGCGAAAAGGAAGAGATCGTCAAACAGTATGAGTCCGACGTGTCGATGAAGGACCAGATGATTGCTGTCGAAGGTGGTCATCGTCAGGATGCGATTTTGGAGTTAGCCCAGGTCAAAGAAGAGAAACAAGAGGAACGGTGCACGATGGACGAGAAGTCGAAGGAGGCTGAGTACTGGAGATTGACAGCTAAGGGAATGTACGATGAGTACCTCGAGGAGATGCATGAGCTTCAGAGACAAATGAAAGAAAGAGAGGCGACGCTCAAGCAAGAAGAGAGTTTTGTACGCCAACTCGATGCTGACAACGAGGAACTACGTGCACACAAGAAGCTGGAGACACAGGAAGCCTCCAGCAGCAAAGATGGACATAGTGAACGAGCAGTAGTGAAACGCGCTGAGGGAGGAACCCAGGCTAATTCAAATAGGATAGACAAGAAGGTGGCTGGGTCAGTCCCGTCATCGTCTTCAAATCAAATCCCTAATTCGTCGCTGATGCCAGGTTCGATTCTCTTTCCGTCTTTCGGTGATCCAATGATCGATGTACACCTATCCCAGATGCAAGGGGTTGTTGGGCATGTCCCACAATCCACTACTACGACTGGTGGTGGTGATGGGGGGGGAAACAACTGTACTACGCCCCCATTGGATTACGGTGGATTCCCGCCCAATGGGAATGGGCAGGGAGCGGGTCGACGTCAGTTGAGCCTCGCTGGTGGCGGAGGAGGAACTCCGGATGATCCACCCGATGATGAGGATGAGGATGACGACGACGAAGGAGATGAGGAAGACGAGGAAGAAGAAGAGGAAGAAGACGATCGGAAACGGAGGAGACGAAGGAGATCGAGAGATAACCGAGAGATCAAGAATGATCGACCGAGAATCTCGAGGAAAGAGGCCGAGAGAGTATCTATTCCGGCCTGGCCAAAGATCCATAAACTTGACACCTGGAAGATGCAACTGCTGATGAATGTTCTGAGCGCATGTGCAGATCCAGATACCGACGCATGGACGAAATGGCTGGAGCAGGCTCTTGGGTTGAACCCAGACCTGGATTTGCTTAGCGATTCAGGTTGCGACAGATTTGCTACGATAGATATTAAGATGGCCATGGGCATGCAGAACATGCTGAAACAAGCACCTGACGAAGCCAAGGACGTATACCTCGATGCTACACGACACTCTGAACTACGACATCAACAAGGGGTGATCGTGAAGGGACGAGAGTTGGTGGCATTAGTTATTCAATCATTCAGAACTTCCGATAGAACGGATCTTGTCTACCACATCGAGCATCTATTCAACCTTGACTTTCCTGGCGACAAGAACTTGGTCATGTTCAGGAAAAAATGGTATGATTTGCTGCTGAAGATGAGGAGCGAGGACAGACCCAGTAAGCTGGCTCTCAGAGACATCCTTTACAGGAAGATCAAAGGGAGCAAGAAGATGGAGTTCGGCCTCAATGCCTACCATAGAATACCGGACAAGCATCCTCAGAAGACGTATGAATTCTTATTGGCGTTGATCGACTATCAGATCAAGGCAGATCGGGAAGACCTGATGCTCGACATGAAGGAAAAATCGGTCAAGTCGATGATGAAGTCAGGCGGGAAGGATGCGGCTCCAGCAACTGGCAAACAGGAGAACCAGGGTGGCAAGGGCAGAAAGGGGAAAACCGGTGGACCTGATGCCGCTCCTGTGCTCCCAAAAGCCAAGGCAAAGGGCCACGCTGGCAAGAACGGCAAGTCCGACGGTGCCAGCGACAGAGGCAAGAGTCCGGGCGGAAGCAAGGATAAACCCTGCTGGTACCACTTCAAATCGGCGAAGGGGTGCGTGAAAGGGAATGAATGCACTTTTTCCCACAGCAAGAAGACGGAGCATAAGTTGGAGAGCATGTCCAAGGGGAACGGAAAGGGCAAATCCAAGTCCAGATCATCGTCACCAAAGAGGGATGATGGAGCATGCTTCGCGTTTCAGAAGGGGAAGTGCGATAGGGGAAGCGCTGGTAAGTACAGGCATGAGCTCATCAAGAACAATTCAGCTCCAGCAACGTCAAATGACAAGGCGCAAGCCAAGTCGAAGGCTGCCGCCAAAGCCGCAGCGCCAGCCATTGCGAGGAGGGCCATCGCAATGCCCGCGATAGTCCTGAAGCAATCGGCCCCTGCAGGGAAGGTAAGCTTCAAGAAGGACGTTGATCAGGTCGAACCGGACGAAGCCGAGACTGTCTACCACGAGCACGATGACGACGCGATGAGCGAATCATCGAGATGGTCTGGCGAGTCCGAGATCCCCGAGAAAATGGTGTGGTTCTAGGAAGTGCTCGACGTCGACGAGAATGGGGAGATCACCTACCTCGAAGACGAGAGAAGGCAATGGGAACGAAAAGGGGAATGGTTCGGTTATGAGGACAATGAGAATGAGCCTTATCAGTACGTGTACGTCGACGAGAAGAAGTTCAAAAGCAGTGATCATCGTGAATTATCAGCCTACCAAGTCCAACGATCATTGATACGTGCGAAGATACTGAGAGAAGTGGTGGATGATGTATATAAGAAGAACTACTTCCCGGTGACCAAGGAGAGCAGCATAATGTTCGAGTATGATCGGAACAAGGACGAGATCAAGGAATCGGCTGTCGACTGGAAGAAACAGCATGGTATGCCGAAGAACGTTTTCGCCATGTCAACGTGCGTCAGCAAACGGGTGAAATGGTTGATGGACACCGGATGTGGTCATGATCTCATCGGAAGAGCCAAGGCGAAGAGCCTGGGTGTCGACATCGTGAAAGATGACGACGAGATCGTGTTTCAGACCGCGAATGGTTCCACTTCCACATCTGATGTGGCCAAGATAGTCGTGGACGAGTTGGACGAGACTGTCGAGCCGCATGTATTGGATGAGACACCCACGGTATTGTCAGTGGGGAGGAGATGCATGAAGTTGGGTTATGCATTTCACTGGATGCCTGGTAAACTACCTTTCATGGTTACGCCAAAGCAGGGATTCGTGCACTTGCAGGTCAAGGACGACATCCCATACCTCGTGAGTGATGGTAAGCTTCGGAGTAACAGGCATCGCCCTACGATAGACGACCTCAAAGAGCACTTTTCGGAAGTATTGGCGATGGTAACGAACGACGAGGCAGATCAGGGAGGCGACGATGAGAACGACGTCACACCCGCCGCTGTCGGTGAGTCCGCAGAGGCCGAGGGCGAACACCACGACGGGGCATTCGACTTCGGGCCACCCGGAGGAGCCGGTCCGGTACGTCCGCCTCCCGTGGCTGAGGAAATACCTGTTGATGTTGGGTCAGTCCCGCATCGACATGGTGATGCCGAAGCTCACGAGGAAGAGGTTGATGAAGATGATCCAGATGCCGGAATCGAAGTAGACGTGTACGAAGGATCATCAATAAAGAGGAAAGTGGGAGTCCTCAAGAAGGACGCCAGTTCCATAGCTCATTTGCTTACACACAGATACCGAAATCCCTTCTGCGAATCATGCGTCAAGGCAAAGATGAGACACTTCAGATCACGAACGGGAGCATTCCAAAGAGAAGTGAAGACGTTCGGTGACCTGGTGACGTTCGACTTTGTGACGGCATCAGGAGATCATGAAGTGGAAGGCAGGTATGCGCTCATCATCCGGGACATATATACCGGAATTATCATGGCTTATCCCACCGCGAGAAGAGACACTGACTCTGTCGTCAGGGCTATCAAGCACTTCTGCGGGAGGAGGAAAATCAAGCAGGTATATTCAGATGACGGCCCGGAACTGATCAATGCGTGCTTGGAGCTGAAGCTGAACCACGACCTATCGCTGCCTGGACGGCCGCAGAACAATTCCCTTGCTGAAAGAACAAATCAATTCATCATTGACCAGACTTCGGCTTGTCTAGTACATGCCGGTCGACCCACGTGTTATTGGGTGCAGGCCATCACCACTCTGTGCCATCTCATGAACATTGAAGAGGTGAACGGATCGAGTGCATGGATGAGGCTGCATGGCGAGGAGTTCAAGGGCGAGAAGATACCTTTCGGTGCGCTAGTGGACTTCAAGCCGAGTGAAGCACGGGGGGGAAAGAGGGAGAAGTTCGAGCCGAGAGGGGAGACTGGTATATTTGCTGGGTATGTGTTGAGCACTGGCATGCATTGGGCAAACAAGTATCGTGCTTGGGCACTTACTGCGTTTGCGGGTGCAGAGCTGAACATCAAGAAGGCAAAGGTTCCACCTCGGTTGAGAATGCCACATCAGACGGAGAGGATGATTCTGAAATCTCCTCTGACATTCCCAATACAACAGAAGTACAAGGTTGCCAACGAGACTTTTGAAGGAATAGAGATGTCTATCGATGCAATCGGTCTGGATGCACGTGACCGCCTGATCGAGGATGAGGACTACGAGCCTGAATTGTTGCAGAGTGACGAGAATCGACTGCTTGACGATGAGGTCGATCAGATCGCTGGTCTACTGCTCGACGATGGCCCGGAGGTAATCGCCGGAGATCGGGGGGATCATGCAGGAGAAGAAGATGCTAGACCGAGCTCTTCAAAAGGGAAAGGAGATGGACACTCCAAGGGCGATGAGAAGGTTGCGAAATCCGACCTTCCACACGTGTCAGTTGGACTACCCGGGGATGGCATCACGTACGTCAACGACGATGGCAAGGAGGTTAAAATCGACAAGGCCGGAAGACCGTATCCTGTCGGGAAGGATGGATTCAGGCTAATGAAGACATCAAGACCTCCAGAGTTCACTCCTGAAGAATGGAAAATGATGAGTAAATATTACACCAAGGAAGAGAAGGCCGAGGTGAAGGGCGGTGGCAAAAAGAAAGAAGAAGATCCCAAGAGTAAAGAGTCTGATATTTCCGCGCCGGCAGAGGCACGGACATTACAGATGCCCGGTGGTAAGAGAATTCGAGCGATGCTTCGGAAACGCTGGGGTGGAGTAGAATGGCAGTACAATTGGGGATTGCGGAAGAACATATCAAAGATCAAGAACCCAATGGATGGGAAGCACTTGGCTGAGCTTGAATGGGTCAGGATTGTTGTTAATCCTGTCGACGGGGTGGTTGTTCTCATGGATTCCAAACAGTCCCAAGACGTCATGAGACGAAACGTTCAGCTTGAGAAAGAATTTGAGTGTCTGGTGGTAATTTATGCCTGGAAGTTCAAGTCTGAGGTGCGATCAAAGTCGACTCCAAACTGGACGAAGGCGGTTGCATCAGTCATGGAGAGTCATAAAGACGAAGCTGAGACAGCATCGGGGACGGATCCATCGGTCGACGAATCGACGGACCTCACCTGGTATGAATGGGAGGAGTCTGCTGAGATAGTTTCTGGAAAAGTGCCACTCGCAATGCCTGCGATAGGCGAGAACGGTGAAGCCAAGAAGTACCCATCGATGCCGTGCGTGACTTCTGAGCGAATACAGCACAGAGAGAAGGCTGTGAAAGTTGTACGATTCTTCGACGCTTTAGTATCCAGGCCGGTAGGCCGGAAAGAGATGTTGACCAACCCTGATGCTTTGGCATCAATGAAGAAAGAGTGGTCGGGATTAATCGACCAGGGGGTCTTCGATCTTGGCGCGGTGCGCGAATATGACGCTGTAGCCAGAGAAGCAAAAGCGAGGGGGGAGGAAATACACATGGCTCGCGCACATGGCATTTGCGTTGAAAAGCACTCACAGTTGCCTGTTGGTGATCCTAAGATGAAGTTCAAGGGTAGAGGCGTGTTGCTGGGGAACCAAGTGAAGAACCAAAGCTTTGAGGCTGCGATGTTTCAAGATTTGGGGAACTCCCCTGCTTCATTTGAAGCCTCGCGTTGGGCGGATTTTCTGGGTTGTCATGATGGCTGGGATGTGCAGATGGCCGACGCTGTTCAGGCGTATATACAGGCCACCTGGAGAGGCACGCCGTGTTGGATTGAATTGCCACCGGAGGCCGTGCCAAGTGAATGCAAATGGGATAAGTACAGAAGACCAGTCGTCCCGTTGAGGAAGGCGCTGTACGGACACCCAGATGCGGGAACATTTTGGGAGCAGCACTGCGATGAGTCGGTGCGTGCGTTGGTTTTGAGCCCATCGGCGAAGAATGGCCTTCAGTGTACATTCACGAAAAGCTCCAGCTTGTTCTGGTTGTGTATGTCGACGACTTCAAAATGGCAGGGCCGCAGAAGAACCTTGCCCAAGGGTGGAGCATGTTGCGTACACGTTTGAAGATTGAGCCCGAGACTGGACTTGACATGTACCTTGGTTGCAATCAAAGCAAGAGAAACGTCACTCTCGGGAACGGACACCGAGTAACAACGGTGACCTATGACATGGAACAGTTCCTACGTTCCTGTGTCGACCGCTATCTTGAAGTGGCGGGCGACGTGAAGTTGAATAAGGTTGTCACCCCTGAGTTGCATGAAGAAACAATGAATCACGTCTCACGGAAGCCTGCCAGAGAGGGGCCGTCAGTCGTGTGCAATTGGTGTAACAATCTTGTGCCCACCGACGGTTCTGCCACAGTGCCGGACCAACGGGGAGGGACTCCTGAGTTGGCCATGAAGGAGCCCGTGCGTGGACACCTTGCTCCGCATGACGCTAGCGTACTGATGAAGTTGCTGTACGGTGCGCGGATTGCTCGCTTCGATTTGTTGCGGCAAGTGAATCGCCTAGCACGGAACGTGCATAGGTGGACTGACTCCGATGATCGGGGTTTGCATCACTTGATGGGCTATGTGCATCATACCAAACATTGGCGCATGGTCGGTTGGGTTGGAGACCCTATGGACGATGTGCACTTGGCCTTGTATGCGGACGCTGACTTTGCGGGATGCATTGACTCGCTGCGTTCCACCTCCGGTGGACACTTGAATCTACAAGGGCCTAATACCCGGTTTCCGTTGTCTGGCAGCTCTAAAAGACAGGGTTGTGTGAGTCACTCCACTCCCGAGGCCGAGATTGTTGCGGCCGACGTTGCCTTGAGATCGATGGGTATGCCCGCTCTCAAGCTGGTAGAGCGGATTCTCAAGAAGTCACCGAACTTTGTGTTCTATGACGATAACAAGGCTATGATCGGTGTCGTGCGATCGGGGAGGAACCCCACGATGCGCCACCTTGAGTGAAGCCATGGTGTTAGCATTTCGTGGATGCATGAGATGTTCACACGTGATTACATGTACTTGGCGTATGAGGTCACCGACAGGATGGCGGCCGATATTTACACCAAGGCGTTCAATGATGGGCGCAAATGGAAACATGCATGTTTGGAGATTGGTCTACTTGACCCGAGCTTGCTGTCTGACCCGGATACCCTCAAGGCGCTCACACCCACGTGTGATCCCATAAAGGGGACCATGCAGACCGCTTCGGGGACAGTTGACGGAGTTCCAACTTTTCCGTACACACACATACCGATCATGCCCCCGGACCTATGGTGGTCTGGATTAACATCTAAAGAGGGATTGCATGAGCATGAAGGACATGATCCGGTTGTTGTTGCCAAGGGACCCAGATTGATGCGTGTGAAACCTCCACTCGCGGTTATGACACCGTTTGGGAGCAAGTGGCTTCGTTCCTCTTGGTTTCTGAAGAATGGGTCATGGCTCAAAGTTGAGGATAGAGTTGACCCGGGGCTACAATGTGTGCGAATTGATGGTTGGGTTGAACGCGCAGTTTGGCAGTATCATCCCGTACCGGTCGCTGCACCGGCGCGGGAACGGTCTCCACGGCCACGACCAATTCACGTCGGGTCCGGGGATGTTGACATGCAGTCCGTGCTGGCCGCATTTGTTGAAGAACTGTCGAACGAGCGCATAGAGTTGAAGTGTGTTAACGACCTTGCTTTGGAAACGTTGCTCCGATTGAATTTGCTCATGCGTTGTCTGCATATCAATCACGAGCAGCTTGTCCCTGGTCGTTGTTTTGTTCCGTATCGCATTGCGGTGAAGCACAAGCCACAGTTAGCGCCGGGTATTGAACTCGCGATGGTCAAACATGACGGTGGTGTGCTTCTCGCTCCTGTTCATGTCTCGCTTCCTGGTATGAGAACTCGCACAGTCGTCACTCTTTACAGTGTTGACTTGGCTCGGCCCATCGTGCTGATGGCATGTTCCGAACCACGTAACTGGTTCACTGCTATTGCCCGCCATGACGGGCCGCAGGTTGTCACCATAACTCTGGTTGATGACTTACTGAGCGAGTACGGGGGGAGAATCGCCAGACATGTGCTTACCAAAACTTCCGATTTGTTGTTCTTCGCCGGGCCTTGCACGGGGGGATCATCATGGGCACGCCTCAACAAGACTCGCGGCATTGACACCGCAGAGAAAATCGAGGCCAAACAAAGAGAATTTTGGAGATTATTTGAACGGTTTGTTGAAATTAAACGGCATGCCATGACAAAACGAGCTGCGATTTTGTTTGAGTTGCCTGGAAGTTGTGATTATTGGAAAGATGAGAGACTGCATGAGGTCGTGCATGATGGGACTAGTCACGAGTTTGATGGGTGTCGCTATGGCTTGAAACAATGATATGCAAAGAAACCCATGCCAATCAAGAAACCATGGAGAGTTGTATCATGGAACTTTGAACTTGGTGGCTCGTTGTCTAAGAAATGCAATGGAAACCATGAGCATGGACCTTGTGCTGGTCGTGAAACCAAAGAAACCCAGTTGTACACGTCTATAATTGTGGGTTTGATCCTTCGCCGTTTTCGTGCTCGAGCAAGGTGCCTCAAACCGGCACCGTTGAAACTCGCTCTTGCTTGCATTACGCGAAGGAGATCGCGGAAGCACCAAGCTACTGCGAGCGAAATCTGCTCCACCCCAACTGCACAACCGAGGTGCTGGGTCAGTCCCGAACCTCTGGTGCATACGGGGAGCTGGGTCAGTCCCGAACCCCAAGCTTCAAGGAGGAGCTGGACGAGTTCGTCAACTCAATCTGAAGCTGGGATCGCATTGGGACAATTCCGTGGCCTCATTTGCAGCTGCTTATTTTGGGTTTTCCTGGTTCTGGAGAATATCATCAAGATGACTGCCAATCCGACTGTCGTCAACACGAATGTGTTCTTCTGCGTGCCTGTTGGGAAATCTAGGCAAGCAGCAATCTTCTTGGGAAATTTGGTGAAGAACGCCATCGAGGATGGCAAGAGGATGCCCAAGAGGATGGTGGTGAGCAGCGACCTGGGTATGTGCGTGAAGTGGATCGAGGACATCGGCGTCCCCGCTATTTATGCATACTCAGCGTACTATTCTGCCAAGGGCCGCGGGATGATGAAAGGTGAAGGGCAGTCTATGAGGGTTGCCTGAGAGTTCATCAGCAAAGTTTTCGGACAGCTTTCTGCCGACGAATGTATGCTTGGATGGAGGGAATTCTGCAGCAAGGGGAAGAAGATCGTATCGGCGCTGAACCAACTTTGCGGTGAGGCAACGATGCTGGCGAAGAACCCCGAGTTGCTCAATGTAACCAAGTACTGCATGGAAGGGGCGGATATGTTGAGATCAATCGCGAACATCTGGGATCTCGCACTAGGCGTGGCCGAGGACAACGATGAACGGTCGTTAAAAGCAGCATTCCACCAGAACACCCCGGTTGGGGAGGTGTACAAAGAATTCATCAGCGACGAGTCATCTAGGGCATCGTCATCGAGAAGGTGGAGGAGCTCCGAGGAGTTCCAGACGACTGCAGAATTTGAGAGGCACGATCGGAGAATTGCAAGGTACAGAGATCGAAACTGGGGGAAAGTGTTCACGTTGGGCGTGATCAAGGCTCCCAAGATCGACTCTTACGGTCGTGGTTCCAAGGACGACTACCAGAAGAATTGGGACCTTGGGTTGGTCTACCAGAATGAGCTGCAGGCATCGATGAAGAACCTCGCATATGCACTGAGGAGGGAGGAGAATGCCAGCCAGAACAATCTGTTGCGCTGGATGATCTGTGGGTCAACCCCCAGTGACATCTCAGATGCGTGCATCGGGGCGGTCAATTCACTCATGTGCGTATCGGTCATTATGAGGAGATTGCAGCCATTGCTCGGTGAGAAGGACTCCAAAGATCAGTCGTATACAGCTTATTTCCGTCCAGACAAAAGGGAGCTGAACGATCTCTACCGGGAGATTGAGTACGCCAGGGATTTCCTATGGTGCATCGATATGATCTATGAGTCGAAGCTGCTTGCGATGAACATCAACTCCATCAGTTTGGCACCGCACGCGGCTGACAGGGCCGCTGAGAACCAAGATCGGCGCAAGTGGGTAAGCTGGATGAAGGAGATCGAGAAGAAGGCCGAGAAGGACGTCATGATCGAATTCATCCAGAATAAATACTGCACGATTCATGAAATCGAGAGGGAACTGGAGAAGTACCCCGAGGATTTCGTGGTTGGGGAAGAGCCGACATGGTGGGTGATGGGCTCATCGAAGCCGGAGCCGCCACGGAAGACGGAGCGACAGCAGAAGTCGGCATCAAGCTCCGGGCAAAGGAGTCAAACCGCTGGTGGGTCAGTCCCCCAGCCGGGAGCTCCAAGTGGGGGGTCGCAAGCCAGCGATGCTGTCATGATCGACAACGAGATCATCGACTCCATTTTCCGAATGAACTCTGGCGGTGACGACGACAGATGGGTAATTATCAACCCAACTGCTGGAAATGATACCTACACTTCATTCGAAGGGGGTACCACTTTGGGCGGAGCGACTGTCAATGTGAAATTCAACATAGACAACAATACGGGGTACCCAATCATACAAACTGTATTTGGGCCGTGTCTTGCAGAGGGCAAGAACGCAACATATTGGGAGTGTATGCTGAGATGCCTGACCTCTTCGCTATTGCACTTCGAGGAGAAGACCAGCGCGGAGAAGATCATTCTTTCCTATGTTGGGAAGGGAAATGCGGCATGGCTACAGCTGTATGCTTTCTTGTGTGCCCAAACAGGATGCTTGATTACTGGACGCCTTCCGGGCGCCAAAGCCATCAACGCGTGGATTCAGGCGGAGAAGAACCCGGACAACGCACCTGGACAGTTGAACCGGATTATCAATAGGCAGAAGAGGAGCCCCATTGGCGAGGCGACGATTCGCGACATGAGGATCCACAAGAAGAGCTTCTTGGTCCTGGATTGGCCCCTGAGGGCCGTCAACTCGAAAGGGAGCACGAAGACCTTCCAGATGATGGTCAACGAACAGGGATGGACAAACATCGAGGAGAGATCATACTATGGGTCGAGTGAGCAAGTCTCCTCACCCAACGACACGTTGAATATCATCTCCCGATTGAAGAAGCTGGATAAGCTCATCGCTGAACGGCGGAGGCGAGACATGGATGACTCACCAATGTCGGTGCACATCTGGATGTCGCTATATGATTGGGTGTGCATGAGAGGATGCGGATGGCAGGTGACCGCCAACCCCATCATCGACTCCCTGCAGAAGGCAATATCTGACCTCGTCAACACATGCAAGGGCCTGGTCATGGTGTGCGTGAATCGCGATGTTGCTTTCCATGGTGGAAGAGGGGACTTGGGGACGATCGCCAACAAGGTTAGCGAGATCTGCAAGGCGGCAGGCGCGCTGGTGACTGAGAACGATCGCCTGTGGCGCGTGGTCCATGCGCTCACAGGAAAGAACTACAAGATCCCTGGGAGCTCGAACTTGCAACACTTCCTCCTGAAGCGACTGCTGATTGAGAAATCCATCGATGCGGTCGCACCAAGCAACGCGTTTGTGTGTGCGCTGGAGGGGACGTGCATAAACGAGCCCGACCTTCGATTCAACATCCCGAAGAACATGGAGGAATCGAAGGTGAAATTCGAGTACAAGCCGACCTTCACTGCACAGTCGAAGAGGAAACAAGAGCAGCAAGATGAAGGACACGGCGAGCGGGATGCTTTTGGGAAAGCCGATGTCGGTGATCAGCGTCTTCGATGGTATACGGTCACGGAGCTCAACAAGTTTATCTGCGAACTTTGCGCTAAAGAGATGCAGATGAGCAAGTCGAAGGTGCTCGGACCGAATTCGAAGTACAATCCCTCTTCTTGCGTGAACTGTTGCGCGAACTGGAACGCGGACACGAACGGTTTTGCAATGTCTATCGAGGGGAAGAAAATGTACACGCGCCTCTTCGCGGAATGCGTGGTGGCAATCCCCGACCTTCAAAACCTCATGGTGGACGTCAACAATATCCAGGCCATGATCACGATCATACGGGAGCTCGCGTATTCAAGGCTGAAGAAGGAGCTTTCTCACGTGGGATTCGTGAGCATGACGGTGGATCAAGCAGCGCAGTTCTACAACAACGGTCACGGGAAGCAATTGTGCGCATCCCGGGATGTGATCGTGTGCAAGAACTCCGAGGGAGTCGAGGAGAGAATGTCCATCTTCTTGATAGGCAAGGATCTCGGCAATGTGGCATATTCGTCATGGATCAAGAGTGTGCTCGACCAAGGAACGATGTATGAACTCCTGGGACAAACCACGAACGAGGAATCCTTGGGAGACGTCGTCGAGATGGTGTTGGGATTCTTTGAGGTGATGTCGTACATCCAGCACGAACTGCCACTGTGGAAGGATGCATGGAAGATCAAGAGGGAGTTCGAGCAGTCAATAGTGCGACACCTCGCTGGGAACGTGACCCACACGACGGGCCAGAACAGAAAGCGGAACAGACCGACCGCACAGCTCGGCGTGCCCACGAAGGAGGTGCTTGACATCATGAACAAGGTCAAGCCCAGACATCCACGATCCCTGATCACCGAGCCCTCTGCACAAGGTTCCAAGAGGAAGGCCACGGAGGGCGAAGATGAGGGTCTTGGTCAAGCACCAGACCCGAGTCGAAGTTCTCAAACCAATACTGAGAAGGAAGACAAGAAGCAGCGGGTGATCGACGGGCGGAGAGCGGCACTTGGATTCCTGGAGTCGATGGAGAAGTGCATGGGAGATATGGGAATCTGCAAGAAGTGCGCGAACCTGGCCCACGACGGCGACTGCAAGGACACTGAGGAGGCTGCTGGAAATGAGAAGGCGATGAAGGTGCTCCGTAAGCTACTCAGCAGTGACCCTGCTTCATCTGATGAAGACATGGGGGATACGGATGAACCGTCCTCGTCAACGTCCAAGGAAAGAAAGAAAGGGGGACAAGCAGGGAAAGAAACAATTGAGATGTACAGCTACACTATTAATTTGGTGGAGATGGCTGACACGGCTGAGGGAGGAGGGCTACAATGTGGTGGCGTCGACCTCACATACAACCCGTGCGGGGACAGCAGGACATTCAAGAAGACGCTTGAGATGGGGTGCGACACCATCCCGTGCTACATCCCGAAGTACGGCGACATGATTGAAGTGCATATGCCACGGGCATACGCGTCTATTGTTGACCCCAGGTACTTTCCCAGAGGTGCAATCCTTGAGCAGGTGGACGTGATGCAACTTGGCAAGAGTGTCAACTTCTGCATTGCTCCTTTCGACGGTGCTCCACTATGCAGGATTGGTGATGATCGCTCGGTATTTACTACAAGGGGCCAAGCAAACCAGCTATCTCACGACCTATGCAGAGTCCTTCGACACAAGATCGGCAATTGCCGAGGAAGTGCTTTCAGGTGCGACGAGGGTGGATGGGTCGACATTGATGCTGTCTTTGACGACCGGAACAACGACATATTCCCACCATACACCACGAGAGCGAAACGATACATGGGCATCATGGAGGTGATCAAGTGGCAGGAATCCGGAAGCAGAAAATCGAGATTCCTGGTTTTGGCAGCAAGGTTTCCGAGCATCATGAACCCGAACGACACGAGGGCAGCCAGGGAGGAAATGACCGAAGCTGGCGTGGATCGGGACGACATCGACAGGATGTTCAACAGATGCGATGGATGGTACAGACCTTGGTGCATCCGAGTCACAACCGGTCACAGTTATTTTGGATTCATGAGCTCATCCGCACTGGCGAATAGGTATTCCGCAAGAATGGGTGATACTCTCGGAGGAGCATTCCATGTGACGTATGTGGAAAACCTGCCAAGCATCGTACGCTGTGGGCTAGTCCCCGGCGGAATCGATGGCGGTAACAGGCTAGCACTGCACTTCGGGGCGTTTGCTCCATGGGATGAGTTGAACGTGGCGACGAAGACAACGCTACGGAACGTGAGGAGAGGGGATCCGATTGCGATCATCTATATTCCCAGTGCAACCCTCGCGCGGTATGGGGCTGGAGTCGAGGCTAATGGGACTTTCATGGTCTTTGACGTGATCCCGTTCTATGAGGTCAAGTCCATTTGGATTGGCAAAAGCAACGGAGGGAAGCGCCTGGAGTACGCTGACATCAAGAGGGCGTACTCGAAGTGTGTGGAGAACGAGATCTGCCCTGGCTATGTCAACTCTTCCCAAGAGTCGGCTGCGATGTTCCTCCAGAACGTCGCAAAGATCAGCGAGAGGATGCCGGAGACTGAGACAGGTGCCGATAATCTGCACTACATCGTTGACATGGTTAATCGTGCCTGCGAACTCTATCGAAACAACAAGATGGAAGAGTTCAACGCACAGGTCAACGAGGTCCGGGACGAAGTCAGCAAAGTCGTCATCCTGAATGATGAGACATGGGAAGGACTGAGGTGCCGGATATGTCCATCATGTGCGACCGCGATCCCCACCTGCTTCTGCTTTTGCCTGGAGTGCGAGGCACAACTGATCTCCATCGGAAGATACTACATTCACATCAAATCCGATGACGAGGAGGACAACCAAAACCCCAACGTCTCTGGAGATGCCAGGCGTGCACAGGAAGAAGCTAACCACGATGCGGCAGCACAGGAGGATGAAGACGAAGCGGAGGAAGTTCCGGGAGGAGATGACGACATGGACACGCAAGGATATACATCCGGCTATGCGTCAGAAGAAGAAGACAGCGGTTGGCATTACCGCGACACCGATCTGGCGTCACGGGAAATTATAAGTTCCCAACGGATGGCGATCTGCCTTGACGAGCCGCGTGAGGCTCAGTACATGGCAGGATTTATCGCACTCCAGCTGTCCAAGATGTGGGGGATGTTTGAAGGTGGTGAGGAGAGAACGATGAATGCCGGACTCGAAGGGAATCCGGGCTGCCCTTACCACAATGATTTCAAGAGGTACCCCAACATCACTGAGCACGATCAGGAAGGTATACTTTTGCCATCAACAATAACGAAGATTTCTCAATCGGAGAATGTTCGGACAAGAGCCTTCCGATCGGTTGAGGAGCGTGACGAATATATTTGTATGATGGTGTGCAAATGCGAGGGACTTTACACATTCTACAAGCTGTGGATTGCAGCGAGAATCCTCGATGTCACCAAGGAAGAAATGAAGCTCCTGGTAAAGGACCGAGTGCACCCGGTGGGTGATATTATTTTCAGATGCTTTGCACTAGCTTTCAACTGTAAGTATATATCATTCGTGAGGGATGGCATGAACCTTGGCAAGAATGGTTACACGGTCAACGTGAGCGCCATCATCTCGGCCATCGACCCGAACAAATGCGACACACCCCTGCTGGATTGGTGCCTTCGGAAAGGGCACTGGTTGCCAGAGGACTACAACAAGAAGTGTGTCCGGGCACGAGAAGCCCAGCAGAACTTGGACGAGGAGTTCCGCCGACGTACCCATAGGCTGTCCATTGGGGACAGGTATGCTTCGTGAAGATGCTGATTGCGGTACGATGTGGGTCAGTCCCCATCTGTTACTTGCGTCACATCGACACTGTTTCGGTGGAACGACTTATGTCATGATTTATATTCATGTGTCCAAGATGATTGGATGTGTTACAAGTATTATCACGATGACATTTATGGACCAGAGGTACATGAGGTAGGTTCTCATGTAGTCAGTTGCATGTTGTACATTCAAGTCATTGCCAAAGCATGATCCAATCACTGCTTTGGCTCAAGTGCTGAAAACAGCGCGTTGCACCGTGCCAACCCCAAGGTTAAGGGAGAGGTCGCAGTCACGGAGGGGTTCGTTCCTTTTAAGGTCCCGGGTTCCCCCGTTGTTGACAAAACTGTGTTTCCTTCTCCTTTGAGTGGTTATCAGCCGTAACGCTTTTCGGGTAAACAAACCCTTCCGTGACTGCGACCTGTTGGTCGCGCATGGAAGTCGGCCCTCACCGCGGCACACGCGGTGGGAAAGGGCCGCGTGCCCGATTGTACAACACTCTGCAACAGATCGTCGTCGACGAGTACAAGCGGCAGAACAGACGATTCCGGTGGATCAGGTTTGCGGACGCCTCGAAGCAACAGGTCGAGGCGCTCTTCTCCTGGCGTGAGTCACTGGATAGTTGGCACCTGTGGAATTTTGACCAAGAAGCCTTCGACGTGATCCAGGCCGCGGACAACGCTTATCAGCAGCGTCTCGCATTGGTTGAAACCACAGGAGTGGTATTGCCGCAGGGTGCGCCATCCCAGGATCAAGCCGCAGCCTCAGGCGCGGCGGGAGCATCAAGCAGTGCAGCGGACTGGCTTCGTCCTCCGACGCCTCCATCAGCTTCCTCCTGGTTGCAAGATTCGCGCACTCCGTTGCCTCGCATTCGGCCATCTGCAGAGGAAAGACAAGCCGCAAAGTCAACTCTTCGCGGGGTATACGCTAAAGCTGCGGAAACGCGGCGGGAGAGCAGCAGGGAGCGATCAACACAAAGATCGAGGTCCCCATCGCCAAGAAGGTCGAGGTCTCCATCAACATCACCGAGACGAGGACCAACTGCTGCTGCCCCTGTGGAACCACGGGCCCATAGTGTTGAACCCGCGCTTGCGCGGGAGGGAAGGCCATCCAGAACTTCCCTAGCCACTCGGCCCATTGTTTTGGCTCCACAGAATAGCATTTACCCCGTGACGAGGTTTGACGAACACGGTACCTGGGTATTGGTGCGGGAGGCATCACAACCACGTGAAGCGGCTCCTCGTCGGCGAGCGCAACGGACGTCTGGGCAGCTTCGCCAAGCCGATCCTTACCTCCTCGCTGACGAGACGTGGAGGGACCCGCCAAGGAGGTCCTCCACGAGCTCACGCTCACGGTCTCCTGACCGCCGCCCGGCGCCTGCGGAAACCTTCCGCCTCGACGCCTACAGCTCGGACGAGGACCCCCCGCAAAACTTGGAGTCCATCAGGACGGGCAGGTCAGCATACGTGCCTCGGCGCGTTTACGAGGCGCCGACTCACTCCGAGCCCATCGCGCTACACAGCCGAAGAATCGGGGCAGTTCAACCGCCGCCCCCAAAGGCCGCTCCCAAGGTCATCTTCGGCAGCAAGCCACCGTTGCCCAAGGAGGTCCCCAAGGCAGTTTCTCCAGCGCCTACAAAGGCAGACATCCCGAGGAAATCACCGCCAAGGGCCAGATCTCCGGTTCGGACTCAGAGTGCATTCGGGTACAAGGCACCTCCGCGAGGCTTGAACAAGGCCGAACCCAGAAGCAAATCGAGCTCAAACCCGCCACAATTCGGGTACATCGTCAAGCCGCCACCTCCGCAGGTCGTTCAAGCAGCTGCTGCTAGCGCTGCAACTCCTGAAGCTGGCACGCGATTCCGCTCGCCACCAAGGAGGGCACCGCCTGCGCCCCCGCCGCCGCCACCTCCGCCTGGAAGACCGGTGCCGCCCAAGGAGCTTGTTGTTGCTCTTGACTGGCACGGAGTTCTTGACGTTGGGCAGCAGGGACCCCACCTCAACCCGGAAGTGATCCGACATCTCGTTCAGTTTGCAGCGGACTACGCACCTATAAAATTTATAGTGCTATCCTTCGTGGGCAGGGCTGCAAGCGAGTATCGCCGCCGCGAGTTCCAGGTCGCCCTGGAGCACGCGCGGACGACATCTGGACTCACTTTTTCTGCGATAAAAATCGTTCACGAACGGTTGGGTAGGGGAGGCAAAGCAGACGCCCTTCAAGGGCTGGGCGTTCACGCCCTTATTGACGATACAGCATCGATTGTCCGTGAAGCTCAAAAGACAGGCATCGCGGCGTTCCGCAACTTCCCGCACTTCGGGCCGGGCGGATTTGCCAACGCACTTGAGAACCTCGGTGAGTTCATCGAGTCCCGGAACAGACAATTCATTCCGGCGGCAAGGGGCCTGCATCCATCGCAGTACCTCGAGGAGCTCCACCGATCTGCATCCCAGTTGCCCGCCAGCCGGGTACTTCGATAGCCATTGTTGCAAGCCGTTAAAACCGTCGCTTTGCGCGGTACAGCTTTTGCAGTTACAGGCATTCGATTTGCAGACAAATTCTCAATACAGCTTGGCAACATCCCTCGATAAAGCACCATAGTGCGGCAGTGCGGATCAATCAATCTACAAGTACAATTACAAATACAGAATTCATCAGGTGCAAAGCAGCAGGGCGCATTTTCTTGAGTGGCTCACTTGAGCGTTTCGCAACGTATTTTCTTGAGTGGCTCACTTGAGCGTGTCGCAATCAGCTGCCAATCCAGGGATATCTCCTCGTGGCACCTTTTGACACGCTGCTCAAAGCGCGTGGAGCTAGCTTCGTGTGAGTGCAAAAGTTGCATTGCTGTGTCATGGCTTCAACGGGTTTGTCACCGCCATCAGAACCCCGTTCAAGGTCAACCCCAAATAGGGATTCCGAACCGGACGACCCTGACCTAGCCATGGTTCCTGCAGTTATGTCCACAGTTCGCACATCCACACCTCAAAGAGCAGCCCAAACACGACCATCATCACCCCCGAGTGGTCCGATCGTGTCAGAACCGACATCATCCGAAGCTTCCCCAGCCATTCAGTTTCCTTCACAGGGATCGCAATTACCTGACCCGATGACTAACGTACCCGCTGCGGCATTTATAGCTGGAGCTGCGGTGCAGCAAGCTCATCGAGCATCCGACCTCGCTGCTCAGGCAGCCAATCACGCCTTGCATCAACAGCAGGCCGCCGATCAGGCGAGACAAGAGGCCGGATGGATCAGGGAAAGGGCTGTAAGAGAAGTTTCAGACGTTAGGGTTCAGGCCGCTCAGCTAGCTTCACAAGCACAGCAGGCTGTTCAAACAGCACAACAAAGTGAGGCTCAGGCTAGGCAACTCATTGAGCAGACACGACAGGAAGCCTTAGGCCATGTCGAGAACGCACGACAGGTTGTTAATGCCACTCAACAGGACGCTCAGCAAGAGGTTCAACGCATTGTTCAAGAGGCTCAACAGGCAATCCTACAAAGGGAGCAAACCATTGCCAGTCAAGAGCATACCATTCGTGGATTGTCCCAGGAAATTTCTGTGATGCATCAACGACTTGGTGATCTCGAACGTGTTGTTGCGCAGCTCACCCAACAAGCTCGTGCGACCCCTGTTCCGATGCAAGAGTCCCCGCCAAGAGCCGCATCAATAGCCGAAACAGCTACGGAAACAAGCGCGGCTAAAGCCTCAAGTCAAGGCACAGTTCCTCCAGGAACCCATCAGCCGGTTGGAGCACCTCAGGTTTCACATTCACAAGATGCCTCCGGTGTTGCCGCATCGTCGCAAGGGAATGCTTTTCCAAGTATTAACCCCGACCCTCCGTGTGGTTCTGTTCAAAGTTCAGGACTTGGTCACGATGCCCCAGCTGATTCAAGGGACCCGGGTGGAATTGATACAAGTCAACTTCTCGTAGGCCATTCGGCAGTGCTAGGAGCAGCGTCCTCTGTTGGAGACGCAGCCCCCGGCGCGTCGAGGACTAGCGGGTTGAGTAGAGACGGTCCAAGGGATCAAGCCGATGTGAGAGTGCAAGTGACGGCTTTAGCGGAAATGGTTCAGCAGCTTTCCCAATTGGTTGCTAATCAAGTGGCTCCGCCACCTCCGCCTCCGGCCGCACCACCTCCAGTGCCTCCCATTCCCCCTTTTGGGGCGCCGCCTCCGCCGAAAGCTGGCAATGGCACTCATGTTCCACCAGTACCAATCACAATGTTGGGAGGGTTATACTCGTCATCCCCGCAAGCGCCATCGGCAGCAAGCTCCGACACTTCATCAGACTCCAATGGAGATGATGATACCCCACAATGTCGAGTTTGCGGCGGCAGCCATGAAGACACGGATTGCCCATACCTCACCATGAATGGTGGTGGGGGAGGTGGGGGAGGCCCTGGCCAGGTCCCCAATGCAGACCCGTCTCAAGCTGCCGATCCTAGTGTAGGCATGACCGTCACCGATCACGCCACGCATGAGGAATCCGTTGTTCGCGTCAAGGACCTCAAGGATCTCGTGTTGCCATCCCCTCCGGAGAACGCTGGTCAGGCTAGAGGTTTCATCAACCAAGTTTTGATGGCCATCGGTCGACTCCAGAAGACCCCCGGAGATGAAGTTTACCAGTGGGCCCAAGCATGCATGTCCTCCACCGAGCAAGAACTCGTCGCGGACAAGCGTTTCCCACGGTTAGATCGTGAAATAGCCGCAAAGCTCCTTAAGACCTGCCGCAAAGGTAAGTTCGGGCTCTTGTTTCAGAATATGGTTGAACAAGAGAGAATCTCGTCAGGTGGGATGCCCGTAGGGAGAATCATGTTGCGTGCTATCTTCAAGCACTTTCAGTTAGAACGAGGTAGGCTCGGAACCTTAGGAGGTCGCAACTTGTTAAAGTTGTCTCTTGCAGGCCCGTCCCTTGCTGACCTGGATGCCTTTCGGGAGAAGTACGTTTACGTGCTGACCGCAATTCCCGTGGCAGAACAACCCAGGGAAACAACCTTGTTTGATCATCTGTTGGATGAGCTGGAAAAGTGCACTGCGCTGAAGCCTAAGGTAGAAAAGGCACGGGAAGCCCCTTTCGGTAGCCACCGTCGGAAGCCGGAATGGTTGTGGTCCAAGGTTGATCTAGCCTTGGAGCTCCATCAGGACAAACGGAACAGGGATGAGTTTGACAAAAGTCTTCAAATCAAGCCAGCCGTTATGTCCCAGGGGAATAATTCTAATGCCATGCCCGCAGCAAGCAGCGAAGACAAGCCCAAGAAAAGTAAGAAGACCAAGAAGGATAAATCTGCTGACCAGCAGACTCCGGCAGCCCCTGCGCCGAAGGTTAAAGCTCCAAAGCCGCCTCCTCCTAAAGCTAATGCAGCTCCAGCCCCCAAGGGTAAAGGTACGGGCGGTTCGAACGATAACCTTACTCCTAGGTCTAAGGCCATCAGTAAGACGGCCACTATGACCGCGGCGGAGAAAGCCAAGATGCCGTGCATGTTTTATGCCTATAATTCGTGCAAGGCCAAGCAGTGTGCATTTCTCCACAGTGATTCCCACAAGTACACTGGTCCCAAGCCCAAAAGTTTGTTGTCCCCGCCGCCGCCAAAGGCGAGTGCAGCTGTTGCACAGCTCATTCCGGCAATGGCAAGCGTCGCTTCTGACGACAATCGCATCAGTTGGCTTTGGGATACTGCCGCAGGGAGACACTTGATCAGACGTCAAGCTTTGAATAGCAACATGATCAAGTGCGTGCGCGAGAGCAGCACACCCGTAGGTTTTGCGACTGGGGGTGGTGCCCAACAAGGCACTACTTCATTAGGTTTCGAGGACAGCCGAGTGATACCTGCTGAAGAGCAGGTGTACGTCCTCCGTGATTGCCCACCAGCGCAATCCATCGGTAAGACCGTAATGGATCAAGGACACCTTTTCATTTGGGATCCACGTGAAAACGTTCCATACCTTGTGCCCCCAAAGGACATCAGTAGATGTAAGATTAACGTGCCCCGCAATGCGCGCATTAATGCATCTAGGGTAGTGGAATACGTTCCCCAATATGATGAGGTGGTAAAACCCAAGTTGGCAGAGTCGTCAACTCACCTCTGGCCGATTGAAGCCGCTGCTATGAGCGCGGCCGAAGACGATGTCGTTTCTCTGTGCGATGACTCGTGCCAAGCGTCAGATGAGGGTGAGATAGATCAGGTTCCTGTGAACATGCTAGCGGCCGAGGAAGCCCCTTTTCGCGAGGACGAACTTCCATTGATCGCCTTCGGAGATGGTGACCCGACACATGATACTGCGTTGAAGGAGCAAGCAAAATCTCCTGAGCACATGAGGTCCCATTTCCCGAAGAACCCGTTTTGCAAGGTGTGTTCAATCTCAAAGACCACTTCCGCAAGGGTCGCGCACAAAAAGGATGCAAGATCAGACGACAAAGTCGATGTCCCAACCGCACCATTTCAACAGTTGGCTACCGATTCCGTGATTCTTGCCATGGGCGACGAACACCTCGGAGTAGGTTTCGGTGGAATCAAATCTCACCATGTAGTACGTGATGTTTTCTCAGGCGTTCGACTTGCCTACCCTGTGAGTAGGCGGGACACGCAAGCGCATGTCAAAAACTTCCGTCAGTTCATGGGCCTTCGGGCCACTGATTCGCCTCCAACGTGTCTAGTAAAAATGGATGCAGCAGGAGAGCTCGAAGGAGCGGCCCACGAAGTCGGTCTCGTCCCCGAGACAAGCTTACCGAACAGGTGGCCACACAACACCGTTCTGGAGCGCGACATTCGCGAGGAGAAGGAATGCTGCCGCAGCATCCACATGCAATCAGGGCTGCCCTATTCGTTGCATACGTTTAGTTACCCATTTGCATGTCTCTCCATGTCGTTCGACAGGCCTGCACCTTTCAGCCCAGGGAAAACCCAATGGGAAGCCCTCACCAAAGAAAAGTTTCAAGGTAAGAGATGCTGTTTCGGGCAATTGGTTTGGTACAGAACCAAGACTCCTGGCAAGCTCACTCTCGATCCGAACATGGCGCCTGCGCTCTTTTTGGGTTGGAGGATCGATCCGGGGTTGCGGTACCGTAATGTGGTCAAAGTCATGGACTATGAAGCCTTCCGCAAAGATGGTTCCATTTCCGTTCACGATGTTCCTGAACCGGAATTGTTCGTTGAAGACGGACCCCCAAGCTTTCCGATTGCAGCAGCAGCAGATAGAGCATTGCATGGTGGCAAGGCAGAAGGGTCTGATCCCCCACCTATGCCCCTGCGAGAGGCGCCCTTTGGTGCCCCACCGACTCCATCCGCTGTCAAACCAAAATCCGTGTACATAACTGTTGAGAGGATCATCAAGTTCAAGGAAACGCCAGGTTGCCGTGCATGCACCGGTCATTCCAAGATTCACAGTGCCGAATGCAAGTAGAGGTTCTCCGAACTTGTTTCTGCAGATCGAGCTGAAGCAGCTGCAAAAAGCGCTGCCAAAACTGAATCTAAGGAACCCATTCCCATTGTTCATACTGAAGGGGATGAGGAGCTAGCCAGAGCAATCCACGCATCCGAGCATGGAGAGGATCCTAAGCCCGCAGTTAGTGCAGAAGATGTTGCGCATGAATTTGATGCAGCCGAAGCTGGGGAGCCCGCTCCCTCAAGACCCGGTGGCTCATTTTTCGATACTGCGCCAGCGACAGCCGCTACATCGCAAGGTGAAGATTTTTGGGTGTTCAAAGAAAATGCCAACTGTTTGGTCCGATACCATATCATGCCAAGGCAAAATCTCTTTACCCCAAAAGAGGTCGAGGATTGCCCCGTTTCCCCAGAAAGATTTACTGCAGCTCGCACCACTCGTGCCGTGTTTCAGGGGGGCAAAGCAGACAACATCCATGATGGTTGGTTTCCGACCCAATCGCTCACTTGGAGATGCATGGACCGGGTTCACAGTGTTCAAGTTAAAACCCATTCAGTCCGATTGTGTTATCACCACAGGTGCAGCCGTGATGTTAGACTCCGTACCGCCGACACCTCTCACCGATGCATCAAAGAACGGTCGTCCGAACACATTGCCAATTTTCGGCATGCCATGCAGCGCAGAGGTTGAAGCTCCACAGCGCAAGCAGTTTGAGGTTGGAAATCATCGTGCCCGCAAGAAACAGGCGCGTATTGACAAGTTGCCTGTGATGTTCGAATACGCATGTTCACCAGAGTCCAATATGGGTCGCGTGTTTGAAGGTCTTGGCATACCTCATGTTAGGCTGGCTAAAGAGTTTATCGACCTCAGCACAGATGAAGGAGAAATCCAGTTGCAGTCACAGATTGAAGGTTGTGATAAACCCAACCTCTGGGCCGCAATCCCCTGTACATCAGGTTCAGCATGGCAACGCCTTAATAAGGCCAAGTTAGGAAGCCAGTTCAAAAAGAAACTAAAGCAAAAAGTTAGAGAGTCGAGAGAGTTGTTCTCCAGATTCAGACGTCACGCAGAGACTGTCCTCCATCAGGGGGGTAGTGTTTCGTTTGAGTGGCCAAGGGATTGCGACAGCTGGGCTAGGGATGATGTTTCCGCATTCTTTAGAGAATATGCACACGTCTTCACCCCAGCGACCTTCCATGGTTGCGCCCTAGGCCTGAAGGACAGCAATGGCTATCCCATCAAGAAGCCATGGAAAGTCATGACCAGCAATAGCACACTCGCGTCCGCACTAGGTGCATTCAAGTGTCCGCACGAAAAAGGGTATAAACATTCGCTTGCAGCAGGTAACAAGACCGCAAAGACCGCTTTCTACCCCGAAGGCATGTGTCTCACGGTTGCCCGTGCGCTGTATCCAACAGTTCAACCCGTTGTGCCTGCGATGCCTGTCCAAGTGCCATTGCCTCTCGATCACCGGGAACGTGAACAGCAGTTGAAACACATATCCCCTCTCTCTGGTTTGGAAGATATAGGTGTTGCTGTTGAGTCAGATGAAAAGTGTCACAACATTATTGAGCAAGTTCTTGATGTTGAAAATCTCATCGCACATTCCCTAGGACAAGTCACAGAGAAGAAGGATCCTGAGATCACCGCAATGGTGACCAGACTCTTGTCACGTGCCGAAATGTTGGCTTCCCCGGAAGCTCTTGAAGCCGTTCGACTTGAAGCCACAGGCCTGGAGAAAGCCGGTGCCTGGGATCTAAATTCAGTCCGAGAGTACGATCAAGTCGCTGCTGAGGCGCGACGATCCAGTATAAAAGTCCATTTCGGGCAGTTGATGTCGCTAGCATCCGTCAAGTTCGCCGAACTCGCGAAACACCTTCAGAAGATGAAAGGTAGGATTGTGTATCGCGGAGACTGTGCGAAAGACGAACATGGCGCAGCAGCTGTATACCAAGAGTTGGGAGCAAATCCCACGAGCGTACAAGGTCTTAATAACTGTCTCGCTTATGGATCCCTGCCAGGGAATTCCAACACAACAGCGGACGCTATAAAGGCTTATGTGCAAGCACTGCTGAAGTCCAAGTACCAAACTTGGATCACACTCCCGCCTGAGCTCCGGCCAAGGTGGTGGCGCGAGCGTTTCGTGAAACCTGTTGTTTTGCTCGTTAAAGCTCTTTATGGGCATCCTGACGCTGGCGGACTCTGGGAGGCACACCTCAAAGGGTTCATTAGTGAACTTGGAGGGCGTGAGGTCGCAGAGTTTCCTGGAAACTTCTGGTTCAATGAGTCCGGGTTACTTCTCTCGACATACGTCGACGACTTGACGTTGGCCGGCCCCAGCCACCTTCATAAAGACTTCTGGGAAAAGTTAACAAGATTGGTTGATATAGAACCCCCAGAAGACATATATCGGGTGCTAGGCAGGAATCACCTTTTGATAGATGCTCCAAAGGACACAACCGAACCCGATCTTAATGCCGCAATGGGCAGATTGAAAGGGGGCATGGCGTTCGACATGCGGGATTATGCCCGTCAAACGGTAGCATTATATCTTGAGGTTGCACAGCTGAAAAGTGAAAAGCTGCGCGATGCCACCACTCCATTCTGTCCCGCTGGATCCCTAGATCCTGCAGATGACGCCTTGGAGGGTGAGCTCGGCTTTGCCGCTTGCCGCGTGTTGATGAAAGCCTTGTGGCTCGGCCGTTTGGCACGCCCAGACCTGGTCAAGCCCATTGGCGACCTTGCCTCATTTGTTCAAAAATGGTCTAGACACTGCGATAAGCAGCTACATAGGCTTGTTTGCTACATAAACAGCACGGTCAACAGCACGCTAGTAGGCACAGTCCAAGATTCGACTGAGGATTTGCATCTGTCCCGTTATGTGGACGCCGATTTCGCCGGAGAGCGAGATGCAAAATCCACGTCCGGAGGATTCTTGATTTTGAGTGGTCCGCACACGCATTTTCCGCTTGCGTGGGTATCCAAAAGGCAGACATCGGTCTCCCGGTCAACGACCAAGGCGGAGATTGTATCTCTCGCATACTCCCTGTATCAGGAGGCGCTCCCTGCGCTTAGCTTGTGGGAGCTGATCTTGGACCGACCATTCCATCTCAAGATCCACGAGGACAATCAGGCGACTATCCTCGTAGCAAGGAAAGGTTTCTCATCCAAGCTACGCTGTGTCCAGCGAACACACAAGGTGAATCTCGCGTGCATCGCAGAGCAGCTTGAAAGCGAACACATCTCGATAGAATACGTCCAAACCGACATGCAGTCAGCGGACATCTTCACGAAAGCACTTCCACCCAACAAGTGGGACCATGCCATCCGGTTGCTCGGCATTCGTGTTGACCTTCCAGAGAAGCTTGAAGACGTTCGTGAAAGTAGAGCCGCTAAAGCAGCTGCCTAGTGCGCTGCAGCATGTCCGCAAATTTCCCAAAGTGTGCAAAGTGCCTGGGTGATGCTTGAATAACTTGTGTCAGTCTTTGTGGTGTAAACTTGACTTCAAGTTGGCGTGGTAATGCGCCCAAGACACTCCCTCAGTGCCGTCAATGAGGGGGGAGTCAATTATCACGATGACATTTATGGCCCAGAGGTACATGAGGTAGGTTCTCATGTAGTCAGTTGCATGGTGTACATTCAAGTGGTTGCCAAAGCATGATCCAATCACTGCTTTGGCTCAAGTGCTGAAAACAGCGCGTTGCACCGCGCTAGCCCCAAGGTTAAGGGAGAGGTCGCAGTCACGGAGGGGTTCGTTCCTTTTAAGGTCCCGGGTTCCCCCGTTGTTGACAAAACTGTGTTTCCCTCTCCTTTGAGTGTACATGGTTACATATTCCGACGACTATGACGCTCTGGATATTCATGGATGGAACTATTACCTTATAGATGATATCTTTTCATTATTTATGCATTGTCCATGGTATCTGGAATGGCTATGATTTGCATTGATTACTCACCGATGTTTCTTTGCCGGAGATATGCAGACCGATCACAAGCGGGCGCGTCTGGTGGACTTTTGTTGCCAACCCATTTATGGATGACAGCTGCGCGATGCGCAAATGCGGCAGCTGGAATGTTCACTGGCGGTCAAGTGAAGTGGCCACAGTGTATTATATACACCTGCATATGGATGTGTGCTTCGATTGGAGGATGAATGTTTCACTTTTCGTACAATCGAACCCGGCATGTTTCACAGCGAATGAACGGTGTAGTGATAGCAAGTAAAAGAATGCACGACACGATTTCGTCGTTGAAGCCGTGGCCAGTGGAACGTTTTGTGGTGTTTGGACCGCATGATGAACAATGCGACCCAAATGGGGGATGTTAAAACCCTCTAGGCCCCGTGCCGAAATTGGGTAGCTGTTCTGAGGTCCTTGATGGTGTTGCTTCCCAAGTTCCATTGATCGCCATTTGGCTCAAGACACAATTGAGGTTCAAGATCTGATGTGTGACTGCATACATACGTGATCGGCATTGAGAGCGAAAACACTTCGCTTGCGCTGCATTTGTCAGGACTACTGTTGTAACTATCATTCCTTCTTCCTTACAACGTTTACACGGGTTCGGCTATAACGGCATCGTCCGTATACACCTTTCTACGTGGTTGGTATTTAAGCTTGAGGGTTCGGTGCACAGCGTCCCACGGGACGTCACCTTGCCGTCTCTTGACATGCTATAGTGATATTTTGTTGCTATTCTCACAAGACAACCCACTGAACATCCACTCTCCCCCGGGTCCTTGCTATATGTACTATATGTGCTATATACTCTGTACGCGCGACATCTGTACTATATGTGCTATATGGCCCCTATATAGCACATATAGTACATATAGCAAGGAGCTGGGGGAGAGTGTAGGTTCAGTGGGTTGCCTTGTGAGATATAGCACATATAGTACATATAGCATGGAACCCGGGGAGAGTGGATGTTCAGTGGGTTGTCTTGTGAGTTATAGCACATATAGTACATATAGCAAGGAACCCGGGGGGGAGTGGATGTTCAGTGGGTTGTCTTGTGAGATATAGCACATATAGTACATATAGCATGGACCCGGGGGGGAGTGGAGCGGGTCAGCGCGCCCAACTGTGCGTCTTTGGGCAAGACGGCCTCACGAGCCCGGCAAGGGTGTGCGCCAGAGCGGGGGTCAGCGCGCCCAACTGTGCGTCTTTGGGCAAGGCTGATCTGTATGCGTTCGGCCGGGCTTCTGCCTGGTCTGTGCCCTTAAAAGGCAGGCCCCCGTGTCGCGAATTACTGGCCGTTGTACATGGCCCTCAAACTCTCCGCCATGGAGACCGCCTTGTCGGACCCGAACTTTCGCCTCTCGCGCACAGAGTCCTTGACACACTGCGCCGTCACTTCCACGAGGATGCAGCGCTTCAGCACCGCGCGCGTGTCCGCGTCGAAGACCTTGTCAAGCGGGCGAGCGCGCCACTCAAACCCGTCGTGCATGAGGTCCGGAGGGCAAATCTTTGCCATGTCGTCCAAGCTGTGGTGGAGTTTCGCCAGGTCCTGCACCGTGATGATCCTGAACGTCTCCGCAGGCACCTTCACGTCGTTGTAGCGACATTTGATGGTGGCTGGCAAGTCGGGCGACAGTCCGAGGAGATGCTTCAGCGTGTCCACTCCCCCGCCTTGGGCGCCAATGTTGCTGCTGCTGATCTGAAGCTCGTCCAGGAGCAAAGGCCTCTCGTCGCGCAGGAGGCTGCGCTCGACCGCGGATCGCAGCATGTCCGGGCTGGACACCTTGACGAACTCGTCCAGACCCACGTCGCGGGCCACCATGGCTGCCAGGCAACTTGCCAGGGGAGTTTTCCCCTTGCCGCTGTCTCCGTAGAAGATCAGAGTCCTTCGCTCGTTGCGAGCTCGCCCGTAGGCCTCGAAAAAGTCCAGTGGCTGCTTCTGGTGGACCTCGGGGTTGTACCACCAGCAGTTCACGGTGCTCTCGTTGATGACGAAGTCGGTCATCAGAAGTTGGCGATGGCGCGACACCTGCAGGCTCTCCGTTTGCAACTGGTCGTCCTGGAGTTGCTTGCGGAGCTGCAAGAGGGCCCTGCTCTGCAAGTGCACGAACTCGTCCTCACTGTTCGGCGGGCGCTTGCCGGTGTTCAAGGCCTTGACGCCTCGGAAGGTCGTGTCGAGCTTGATGAGATGGCTCTGGAACTCGGACGTCGTCATATCGTCGTAGTTCTTCAAAACCCGTCGTGGAGAGAACTCTGGCGCCGGAGGTGCTGCAACAAGGCCGTCGTACTCGCCCCGACTCATGGCCCGCATGGTCCCCTTCTGCTCCAAGCAGTTGGCCATCAGCTTCACGACATCGTGAAGCTTCCCCTTGCCAAGCTAGTAGAGCTGGGTGGACGCCGGAGGATGGGGCAGCAGCTTCATGGTGGGCTTGTGGAAGAAGACCCACAAGTTTGCCCCTCTTTCGGGTCGAAGCACGACGTGGTGGCCGACGTCAGGAGGCTGAGCTTGGCCCACGAGGCGCCACGCCATCCAAGCGAAACCTTTGCCCTGGTACTTGTCGTCCCCCACCCTGTAAAGGCACTCCAGCAGTTCTGCTTCGGACACACCCGGGCCTGTGTGGCGGAACTCGCAGGGAACCAGAACGTGGTTGCTGCTGTGGAAGACGGGAGCGGCCTTGTTCCTCATGAAATCCTCGTCTTGCGGCTCGGCGGCCCTTGGCAGCAAGAAGGTTTGCGGCTCCGGCTTCTCTGGCTCGCTCTCCTCGCTCGCCTCGCTCGCCTTCCTCTTCAAGTTCAGGAAAATGGGCTGGCGCGGAGACTGAGGCTTCACGGGCGGAGTGTCCGGGGCGACTTCGCGGCGATCCAACCACTCCACCAGGCGATGCTCCAAGTTCGTCGCCGGGTAGTCTTCACCCGCGGGCTCCTGGCCGGCCTTGACGAGTTCTTCAAAGATGGGCAGAGCCTGCTTGCAGCCGATGCTGTGGTAGGACAGTATCTCCCGAATGTCGCCCAGGGTCTCGAGCACGCGAGTCCCCATTCTCACGGAGTGCGGAAGGGCGGTAGACAGCACCAGGTTCGCTGCCGCCTCGCGCGCCTCGCGCTCGCACTCGGATCGAGTCGCCATCGCAGAGCTTGCTTCTCGAGCAAATAGTGACTTTGTTGAAAGCCAGCTGTGTTTAAACCCTACAGGCACCACCCCGCCCGCTGTGAAAACGCTCTGACGGCCTGATAACCCGTTTGAACGCACCCCCGACTTGGCCGCGCCGAGCAAAAAAATACTGGGCCCGTAAAAAAAGAATGGCAAGTTGGGCGAGACAACGACAGCAGATCACGGAGGCCGCGGACGGCGGCGCCCGGGCTCGCACGGGGGCGGATGGTGCCGTCGTGCTGAACCTGCGGCGCGGCCCGGGGGCCTACGCGCTGCTCTCGCGCGCGGACGGGCTGCTGACCCGGGCGGGCCAGCACTACTACTCCCACCTGGGCCTGCGGCCTCCCAGCAAGGACTTCGACTACAACCAGCCCCTCATCCGCGAGGGGCCCAACGACTACATCCTGCTGCGCATCGGGCAGAAGAAGCTCGTGCGCTCCCTGCAGGGCGGAGAGCACCGGCTGACCAAGCTGGGCAAGGGCTTCTTCCGCGACAAGTACTACGAGTACCTGGTCCACGTGCCGGTGATCATCCGGGGCAGGCGGCACAGCGGGCGGAACGCCGGCGCGGGCTACGAGCGCAGGGACTGGCTGCCGGTGAACGAGCTGGGCGGGGCCACGAGGCACCCGGCCCACCTCACGGAGGAGCAGGTGGCGCAGCGGGTCAGGCAACAAGTGGAGGCCTCGCTGGACCGCGGCCCCATCCAGCAGCTCTCGGACGAGACCTACTTCCTCGACCCCGAGGGGCACTGGGTGGTCAGCACCCAGAGCACGCACTACAGGAACTCCAGGACCGAGGTGGAGACGCTCCTGCGCCAGCGCATGAGGGGCCTGAGGAGCGTGAGCTTCAGCTGCCCTGCGAGGAGGACGTGCTGCCGAGCGCCTTCGAGGACAAGCCGCTCTGCGTGCCCCGGCAGCTGGCCGAGCTGCTGCAGCTGAGCGTGGAGGAGGTGTGCGCGGACTTCGACGCCATGCTGCGCCACGACTGGAGGCGCCTCGGCATCTCCGCCGAGGAGGTGCGAGAGTTCTGCGTGTGGCGCAACGCCCCCATGCGCGTGCTGAGCTCGCAGGGCGACCTGGTGGACAGCTACGACCCGGCGCTGATGGAGCACCGCACCGTTTGTTTTTTGGCCTTCGACGGGCACTGCTACATGTACAGGGCCGTGAAGCGGGTGCTGGAGAGGCAGGCGGCGCGCGTGCTCTACCGGGGCGAGGCGAGGCAGACCCTGCCGCCCATCCAAGAGTGGAGGCGCTTCGACGCCGCGGACGTGCAGCCGGGCTGTTCTGGTGCGAGGACCTGCGGGAGGCGCGGCGCCAGCTCATGGCCGCCGGCGAGAGCCCCACGGTGGCCATCAGCAGCCCGGCGCAGTACTGCGGGCTGAGGCTGAGGCGGGGCACCAGGATCCGAGAGCTGCCGGAGGAGCACGAGGTGCTGCGGAGGTGGTGCGATGCGCTCAACCAGGAGTACCGGGGCCAGCGCCTGGCCGGCTTGGCGCACGAGATTTTTCTGAAGCTGCTCAAGGCGAAACGGGAGGTGCCCGGCGCGGCGGAGAGGCAGCAGACTTTGGCCGCGCAGGACGGTAAGTGCGCGCTGTGCGGCTGCGGGCTGACGGCAGGCACCTGCGAGCTGGACCACGTGGTGCCGGTGAGGCAGGCCTTTGCGGGCAGCGTGCAAACTTTGCAGGCGCTGTGCGGCGACTGCCACAGCGAGAAGACGCTGAGGGAGAGCGCGCAGCCCACGAGTTTGGAGAGCCGCGTGGCCCCCGGCGTCATGGAGTACGCCCGGAGCCCCAAGCTGCCTCCTCTGGTTTTTGAGGCGCAGGCGTGCGCAAAGGACAGCACGTACGTCGGCGGACGTGGTGCGCTGCAGGCGCAACGGGCTGGCCAACGCCCCCTTCCCCCTGCCCATCCTGTGCCCGGCGGACGGCGTTGAGCCCGTGGACGGCGTGCTGCCGGACCTGGGCTTTGTGGAGGGCTGCTGCGACGCGAGGCTGTCCTGCCTGAACCTGTTGCCGTACGTGGGGCCCGGCTGGTACCCGAAGGTTTCGCTGGCCGCGATGCTGGACCTGGGCGTCTGCCGCTGGGACCACATCGGGTGGGGCATCTCCGCGCGGAGCCACGTGGACGCGGCGACGCTGCGGCGCGCGCTGGAGCGCATGGACGCCGCGTGGCCCGAAGGCGAGGAGCACATGGCCAAGCTCAGCGTGAACGCGATGATAGGCCTGTGGGCGCGCAGCACGGAGGTGGTCTACAGCGTGCGCAGCAGCAGCTGCGAGCTGGACGGCGCGGGCGCGGACTTCTCTCAGGCCTTCGCCTACGAGGGGGGCATGGTGTGGGACTTCGTCTACGCCAGGAGGCTGCTGAGCAACGGCACCTACCGCCCCATCCACGACGCGGTCCTGGGCTTTGAGCGCTGCATGGTGGCCAAGGCCCGGCGCATCCTGGACGCGCCGCCGCGCTACCTCGCGCAGGTGAAGACGGATTGCCTGCTGACGCAGCGGCACGCCGGTCTACCGCGTGGAAGAGACGAAGCCGTTGCTGGGCAGCAGCAGGGCGCCGCGCATGGAGGCGGAGCGCCCCAAACAACGGAGGTGGAACGGAGTGGACGACCCCGTGACCCACTGCCTGGCGGGCAACTCCCTGCTGCTCACGGGCCTGCCGGGCGCCGGAAAGACGCACCTGGCCCAGACCATTGTGGCGAGGCTGCGAGAGCACGGCCAAGACGCACTGCTCCGCGCAGAACCTGGGGCTGGGGGCGCAGACGGCCGACCACTGGGTGCGCAGGTACGTGCGCGGCGGCAGCGCGCAAAAGCTGGACTGGCTGGTGGTGGAGGAGATCACAGCTGGACATGGCGCTCTGGGCGGACCTGGCCTGCGTGGGGCTGAACGCCGACGTGAAGTTCCTGCTGCTGGGAGACTTCCGGCAGTTGCCGGCCGTGCTGGACTCCTGGGCGGCGGCCCATCAGCGCGCCGTTGGAGCAAAGCCAGCTGATCCGCGACCTGGCCGGCGGGCACAGGCGCGAGCTCACGGAGAACATGCGCTCCGACCCCGGCATCTTCAACTTCGTGAAGTGGCTGCGGGTCGGCGAGGAGGCGTGCCCCACGCTGGAGCAGGCCAAGGCGAGGCTGAAGGAGCTCTACCCCTCCAAGCCCGGGTGGCCGGACACCACGCTGGTCATCAGCCACAGCAAGCGCATGGCCGTCAACGCAGCGGCGAACCGGGCCCTGGCGCCGGAGGCCTCAAAGCTGCTCCAATTGGAGACACAAGTCATCCACATAGATTTGGGGTGTTATGAGACCCAAAATGGGTGTGATAAATCTATAACACAACATGGGTGTTGCCAAACTGCAACCCAAAACAGCCCGCAGAGACCTACGCCAGCTGCCAGGGCCTCACCCTCCACAACCGCGTCCACCTGGACCTGGAGTCCTGCCACCTCACGCTGCGCCACCTGTACGTGGGCGCCTCAAGGCCACGAGCTCCGAGCTGCTGGAGGCGGCCTAGCCGAACGGGCAGCACGGAGCCTCCAGGGGCTCCAGCATGAGGTGGCGCACCTCAAAGAGCACGCCCCACTGCCTGCCCATCAGCCACACGTGCCGGGCCTCCACAAGCGCGCGGCCCCTGCGGCGCGCGAACTCCGCGGGGCGCGGCACGCGGTTGCCGGCGGGGGTCCCAGAAGAGGCAGCGCTCCAAGTCCATCTTGCACTTCACGTGCTTGCCCTTGGCGCTCACCTTGACGGCGCGCTGCAGCTGGCTCTCAAGCTCGGTGCGGGCGGCCCCCGGAAAGGGCTTCTGGAAGATGATCATGTTGTCGATGACGCCCTGCTCCACCTCCTCCGTCCACAGCTCCAGGTCGGTGTTGTCGCAAAGCACACGCCCACCCTCTTGGCCCCGTCGTCCTGGAAGTTGCCGGGCTCCCACAGCACCTCCACGTCCACCTTGCACACCAGCGCGCCCTGATGGGAGTCCTCTATGGACATGAACTTCCCCCCCTTGGCATTGGTCTGAACGTCCAGCCCGAGTGCAAGCTTCATTGCGAAGTTCGGCTCCTTTTTTTATCCGTAGGAAAAAAGTCCGGTCCGATGAACGCGCGAGTCTTCTTGGTCGTCGCAGTGGCGGTGATCTTGCTCTTTAAAAATGCCGAGGCTCCTGGAGCTTTTCTGCGGCACCAAGTCGGTGGGCAGGGCCTTCGAGGCGGCGGGCTGGGAGGTCGTCTCCCTGGACATCGTGTCGAAATTTGAGCCCACCATCCTCTGCGACATCCGGAGCTGGGACTACACGACGTTCCCGCCGGGGCACTTCGACATGGTCTGGGCCAGCCCGGTCTGCACGGAATACAGCCGCGCGCTGACGACGCGCCCGCGGCGGCTCCTGGAGGGCGACGCGCTGGTGCTCAGCGCCCTTGAGATCATTGCGCACTTTGACCCGCTCATGTGGATTGTGGAGAACCCGGCCACCGGGCTGCTGAAGACCCGGCCGTTCATGGAGCGTCTGCCCTGGGTGGACGTGACCTACTGCAAGTACGGAACTCCGTACAGGAACGCAGACGCGGCTGTGGACCAACATGCGCTGGAGGCCGAGGCGAGGCCTGTGCAAGCCCGGCAGCCGCTGCGAGGCGTGGCAGGACGGCAGGCACCTCCGGGCCGCGCAGCGGGGGCCGCGGCTGATGGAGGGGCAGTACGAGAGGGTCAGCCAATCACGCGAGCTGCTCTACAGCGTCCCTGCTGCGCTGTGCGAGGAGATTGCGCGCGCGGCCACGGAGGAGCTTGCGGAGCGGCTGAGCATTCCGGACTAGGTGGCTTCCTCCAAGGGGCCTGGAACAAGTCCATTTTTCCGTGGTTTTGCTGGTTTTTTTTGCGGTGTCCCTCTGCACCAAAAATGGTGAAGAGGGACGGGCCTTTTTTTGCCGTTTTTTGGGCGCATTCAAAAGCGGTGTCCCTCAACACCAAAAATGGTGAAGAGGGACACCGGGCCTTTTTTTCTCATTTTTGTGGCGGTGTCCCTCAACTTCAAAAGCGGTGTCACTCTGCATCAAAAATGATGCAGAGGGACACCGGGCCTTTTTTTTAGTCCAGCACAGAGACGCCCGTGCCGGAGAGCGTCACCAGCTGGTAGGCCACCAGGTGGATGAACAGCGTGCCGTCCAGGCCCTTGAAGGTGAACCGGGCAAGGTCGTCCGAGCGGGTGCTGACACCACTCAGCGGCATCTTGGGCACGCGCTCGGTGGGAAAGCCGGCAATGAAGCTGTGGCGCAGGTATAGCCCACGCGGCCGATGTCGATGTTGCGCACCGTGTCGTCGTAAGTACCTGCGAGGACGGAGAGGAAGTGCGAAGTGCTCCGAGGCTCCCTTCATGGGGTTGTGAGGGTACTGCAGGCTGCCCAGCTGCATCTGAGACTCCAGGAGGCTGTCCTCCTGCCTGGCCGCGCCGATGGGGGCCACGTCCTGCCCCGGGTTGGCCAGCAAGTGGATCTTGGAGCCCGCGTCGTTGTCCCAAAAAGGTCACGAACGCGCCCATGAGTTTCGTGAAGGCGCGCGCCAACGGTGACGTTGTGCTCCGCCACGCCGTTCGGGACGCTGGACTGCTGCGTGTGCACCGTGGGGTAGCTGAACACCAGGGACCTTCCTGAGAGGAGCACGCGGTTGAAGGACTCACCAGCGCAGAGTCCAGGACGACCTGGGAGGCCAGAACTCGGACGTTCTGGATCTCAAAGTCGGTGCTCAGCGTGGCCCCCGCCGGGTGCGCCCCGGCGTTCTCGGACCACAGCGCAGTGGTGGCGTCCGCAAACTCAATTTCTATCACCAGGTTCAGCTGCGGCGGCAGCATCTTCCCGCAGCGCAGGATGCCCACCATGGTGGGGCGCAGCAGCACGTCCGCGTAGCCGCCCTGGTGCACCGCGCGGGCGATGCGCGGGTCGTTCACTTCGTCGAAACCCTCCATGGCCTTGTTGCGGTTGTACTCTCTGCCCTTCAGCAGGTCGTGCACGGCCACGGTGCGCCCGTAGTAGTTGATGTCGTCGCAGCGCTGGCCGTTGGCGAAGACCTGGACGCGCTGGACGAAGCAGGCGGGGTTGGGCGTGGCCGGGGCCAGCGGGTTGGTGCCGTCCGTGTTCCTGACGCGGAAGGCGATCTTGATGGACTCGGGGTCGATGAAGGACGTGCCGCTGGTCAGCGGGATGCGGCAGACCCTAGAGGTTGTGGGGGAGAAGGAGCTCAGGGAGCTGGGGAAGTACTGCGCGTCATGCCGCGCCGTCACATAGCTTGTGTTGCTTGTTTTCAGCTTGTAGTCCAGGCTCTGCATCAGCTCATCCTGGGCTCCGGCGGTGACTGCCTCCATGCTTGTTTATATACACGCATTTTGACTCGTACGGCGAAGGAAAAAAACTATTCTTCCAGGGCCTACATTTGCGTAGGCCCTGGAAGAATAGCGTTTTGTGGCCCAAAACCGTGCAAAAATGTTATTAGTCCAGTGTCTATATTGACATAGGCACTGGACTAATAGCATCTTGTGGCCCAAAACCGTGCAAAAACCGTGCATTTCTTTAAGCAGCCTCAATGTCTCGCGCCAGCTGGTCAAAGCTGGGCGGAGGCAAGCTCCGGCGTGACTGCCCGGAACTGGAGCTCGCCCGCGAGCTTGGCTGGGACTGGGGCAGGGCCACGGGGTATTGTTGGACTGCGCCTGAACACGGAAGCCAGACTGAGAGGAGGCGCGGCTGCTTGCGGGGCTGCCTGAAGTGCTGCTGCCTGAGCGCAGCGTGAAGTGCTGAGGCTGAGTGGCGTCATTCATGTTGTTGGCGGACCGGACGTCCTGTGCGGCCGCGTCCTCGCTGGGCAGAAAACGGATTTCGGAGCACGGCGAACGTCTGGAGCCGGTTTTCGGCGGAAAACGAGCGAACTTGGAGGCTTAGGCGCCACTTTCGACGTCTGACACGAAAAAACGCACTTTTCGGAGTTGACCGTTTTGAGCGCTTTTTGCACCAAAAACGGAGTGGTGACAAAGACCGGTGACATCGGAAAAACGTTCAGCTGGTTGGAAAATTATGCAGTTTTGCAGGGTTTGGGGACCAAAAAACGAAAATTAATGGGTTACTATAAGCAGACTTTCCTTACTACTCAGCAGCACATTGTGAGCGTAAGCCAGAAGCTGCACGAAAAGTTGCAACGGCCAGAAGGTCGTGAACAACTTGTTAGGCTTGATGCTAAACGAGTAGTGCCCAGCTAACTGCGCCAGCGTCTCGAAACATGCGATGTACCGCTGTCCAGGCTTGACAAGGCAAGGCCATCCACGGCGGCCAGTGCTTGCAAGCTGGTGTGGCCGCGCCAAGGGCTGAACGGGCGAGTGCTGAAAGCACAACGCCAGCCATGTAAGGCATGCCACCCATGTGGGTTTGCTAGCGCCGGGCACCCGCGGGATGTCCTGAGGGCAGTGCATGGTGCAACCTGAAATTTCCAAGATTTTGGAGCCCACTGTGATCCACAAGCCGGGAAGGCTATGGCTGGTTTTGAGATCCTTGTTCAAGGATGCTTTGAAGCTGATCACATTTAAGGCGGTATCAAGTGCATCGAGCCTGGTGGGCTGTTGAGGTCCGAGTATAGTGGCGCTAGCCAGGATCTCGATGCAGTGTGGCCCAAATGAGCAGGCCTATGCACTGCTCGAGTGTTTTGCGGAGTACCCGTCGGCTCCCCAGCAGTGCTTTGATCAAGGCGTACAGCTTGGTCAGCTTAGCGGACACGAGCTGAATGGTGTCGTGGGAGAAGTTGATCTCCAGCCGCAAAACAAGGCTGTCCTGGAATTGCGCCTTTTTCCATGAAATTGGCGCCGCAATGGCGCAAAAGAAAAGCACCACCAAGGCAAACGTATCTGGTGCGCTATCTTGGAAGAGTGCACACAGAAGGTCGCCACAAAAAGGAAGGCTTTGTGGGGCTTCCAAGCCAGCAACCCATGCACCTGGCGAAGCAAAAAAGCGCCAGTGCGCTGCCACCAGAATGCCGAGAAACGGCCCCCAAAATGGCGCACTCTATAGTGATAGAGTTTTCCTTGAAAGGCGAATAGTAGAAGGCCATGCTCTTCAGGGCGGACCTGCGCCTGTTTGTGTGCGGCTTTCGAAGGCGCCTGGAGTGTCCTCCGGCTGCGTGGATCCGATGCCATTGGCAGGCTCAGGCGCTCTGGTAGATGGCGTCTGGTATTCGCTTGGCACACGGCGCTGTCCAGGACAAGGCGCGGCTCTTTCCCTTCTGCAAAAACGACATAAGCTAAATTTGCCACTTCCGGACGGCGAGAGGGGGCAGTCCGGAGGGCCCAAAGCCTTGAGAACGCCGCAGTACATGAACGGGGTCCCCGGCCTTTCGCTAAGAAACTGCTGGATAGCAAGACCATTCACGACCGCGGCAGAGCCCTGTTCAGAGCAGTGGTCTCCAAATGAGGCCTATTCATTTGGGAACAACCGCCATCAGCCATGTCCTGGCTGGAAGAGGCTAACTTCCAAATGCTACGCGATCACCAATTTGCCCTGGTGTGGGTAGACGCTTGCTAAAGCCTTCTCCAAATCGTGGGCGTTCGGCTGCAACAGTTCGAAAACACAGGCCCTGGAGGCCCGTTGCAATCACTCATACAAGCACCGAAGCATTGCAGGCGTGAAAGAACAAGGGGTATACCTCAGCCTGACCATCACACTGGCGCCTTGCAGGCTCCCGACCTGCAACGGAGCAGAAATGCACTCTTCCGCAAGCAGTCGCCAGGCCCTGGCTGCATTGGATGCATAAGCGCAAATTGGTGCCACGAATGCTGGCGCACATCAAGAGCAGCTCTCCGGACTGCCCCCTCTCGCCGTCCGGAAGTGGCAAATTTAGCTTACACGGCTCTAAAATTGCCCTGCCCTCCAGACATGAGCCCCGAGGCAGGGCAGCCGTACAGACTCCACCTGCTGCAGGCCTTGGCCAACTCTTGGGGTGACCCAGACATGGCCCTGCTGCTTGGCCTGACAGCGGAGGGAGCTTACTTCGAGCAAATGGAAGATGCCCTAGCGGCAGCCAGAGCTTGACTTGCCGGCCAAGCTTGGCATCTTGTCCCTGAGGCTCCAAATCGGAGTCGATCGCCTGGATTGGGATGTGGAGCACAAGCTGCAGCACATTGCATGTGCTGCAGGCAGGAGTTTAAGCCGGGGTCGTTGCGGCAAGCTTCCTGCAACCAGCCCTCCTACCCGCTGAGCTGGGTGAGTCCTATTCCGGAACCAGAAGAAACCTGTGGCATAGCATGTCTGCCTCTAGGGAAATTTTTTTGGCATTATGAGTTACCTTCCTCTCCGCTTCCACAAAGCGGCGAGGGCGTCGCTTGCTTCCTTGATCGATGGCTGCCAAAGTGGCCTTAGTCAATGCCGCGGCTTGCTTCCTCTTGCTCATGACACTGCCCGAGGATGAATCTTGCTGAGGACACGCAGCAGGCGGCTGAAGGTTGTCGCGACGTTGAAGCCGTCCATGCTGCGCTTGATGGGGCAAGCTCGCAGTCCGCGTCTGTTGCCGGTGTAGAAGAAGCCTCCAGTGATCATTCTGCGCAAAGTTGTTCTGCAAGTAGACGGGAATCCATGTCCGCAAAGGCAGAGGCATAGCGGCGCCACTGTTTAGGAAGCTCCTGCGCTATGAGCTCAGCGGAGCGCACCGCCTTGCCCGGCCGTGGAGATATGGAACAACCCCAAGTACAAGGGGCATGCTGCCAGCAGCGAAGGCAGCGTGCGCAGCCGCAAACGCCGTAGGGAACCTGTTGCACCAGGTTGCATCCTCACGCGTGTGGCCAGCAGTTCCAGTGCCGCAGCCACATGCGAAGCACATTGGACAATCCCGACCCTACGGGAGACACTGAGGACAGCCCATGGTGCATGACCCGGTGCTGCGCTTGCGCCCTTGTATGCAGATCTGCATTCGCCGGGCTGCATGATCTCAGTGGACACACGCCTGTGGCCTGCATTCCTTTGCACGGCATCTTTATGCCGGGGTATTATATTACCAGCAAACCCCCAGTACGCAGCCCCTCCGACTTGCCTCGCGTCGTGCCCAGTCGCAAACCAGCATGGGTGCGCGTAGCCGACCCCGCGGCCGAGCACACTCGCTTGTCCGCAGCAAGCTGGCTCCTTCAATGTTTTCAGGCAGACTTGGCATGCCCGCTGCAAAGCAAGCCAATTCTGGCATGCAAAGCAGCAGCCGATGCTTGTGCCGAAGGCACCAAAGTCGGAATAGGCGGTTGGTTCATATCCAGCCGCTCCGTCTTGTGGTTCGCAGAAACGTGGGACTTCCAGGAAGTCCAGCAGCAGTGGCCTTGCCTCACCAAGGAGGCCCAACGCTACATAGCGTGCTTCGAAATCTTGGCCCAGCTCGCGCTCATGCGAATCGCTTGGACCGCCGAGGGCCAAGCAGTGCACGGCATCTGCATGCCCTCCGGTACAGACAATACCGCATCAGAAGCCGGAGTGAACAAGCTATTCACCACAGCGTGGCCTTTGCAAATTTTTGTGCAATTGGTCGCCGCATGGGCCTACTAGCGCAAATGGTCAGTACTAGCCTTGCATACGCAACGTGTGGGCTGATCAGCTCAGCCGCGGAAACACATCCGCACTCGACAGCAAGCCGCAAGCTCGCTTTCGTATTGGCCCGCATGATTTCTGGCCCCACAAATCCATGCTGTCATTGCATCCGCCCGACGCCCCATGGCGACCGGAGCAGAAGAGTGCTTCGCAAATGCTCTGAAGAGGGGGTGATAGATTAGGCCGTTTGCTTGGAACCCTGAAGTGGGGGCATTTGAGAAGGCTCAGAGGGGTGCAGACACGGGGCGAGGACACGCGCTGTCTCTCCCCCTGCACCCGAGCCGTAACTTCCAAGCGACGCCTTACAAAGAAAAAGAGCATGCGCGCATGTTTGTCGGTCGTACTCTTTTATCTTTTGCTGCATGTTTCCTTTCGGATTGAAGCAGTGATCAAGATTCTAACGTTTAGGGTTTTCGTTTTCCCTTATGTTTTAATCTTGATTAAATCTTCGGACGCGTTGCCGTTTTCTGCTTCAAGCCACCTAAGGGTCATGCGTGAGGGTTTACCCCTCCCTTTTTTGCGCCCACCCTCCCACCCTTTCACCACTCAGGTGGATCCGCGAGGCCCAGCCGCAGCCAGAGATACTGTGCGCGCCATGCCCCTACATGCAGTGGCCGCAAGTTTCAACCTTGCACCGTGTGCCGCGTTGCACACTAAGCCGATGCACGCATTGCATCCTCCAGGGCTCAGCCGCAGCTGACGCCCCGGAGGCATTGTGCACAGCATGCCCCTTGGCACCGTGTGCCGCATTGCACACCAGCCGGATGCGCGCATGGCATCCTGCCGCCACATGACTGTTTCGACAGGTCTCAACCTGGCACCGTGTGCCGCATGGCGCACCAGCCGGATGCACGCATTGCATCCTGCCGCCACCAATGCCTTCGATTGTTTCACGCCTCACAGGTAACACACCTGGCGCCTGGTCGAACACGCATTGTTGACCACGGGGGGCTCCGCAGAGGGGTGCAGACACGGGGCGAGGACACGCGCTGTCTCTCCCCCTGCGCCCGAGCCTTAACTTCCAAGCAACGCCTTACAAAGAAACAGAGCATGCGCACATGTTTGTCGGTCGTACTCTTTTATCTTTTGCTGCATGTTCCCTTTCGGATTGAAGCAGTGATCAAGATTCTAACGGTTTTTAATCCGCAAACAAGAACTTGCGAGCCGAACAAAAAAAAACACGAACGGGGCAGCTGCAGCGCACCAGCGACTTGACTTCGCTTTTCCGGACGCTGTTCGCCGCTTGGCTGGCCTTCGGCTTCCCCATTGACGCTCAGATAGCCTATCTGTTGGCTACGGAGTCAACCCGCTGAAACCCAGAGTTTCTGATCACTGATAACCGTGAAGGCATGAAATGAACAAAAACAACGTACACATGGTGGCAACAATTTTAAAACATTCCACGCACGGTACTTGGACAAAATCAAGCTAAACTGACATTGTGGCGATTTTGCATGTAGTCAATCGGCATAACACGATATTCTTGGCGTTTAGCATGAAAAGCACCTGTTTTAGAGGGGCTAGGGATCAATCAGGCTTGTGAAGGGATCAGATTGGCTGTTCATGGCAAAGCATGAAACCGACTTGTGCAGGATCAGATTGGTCAGATTGGCTTGTGGGGAATCAAATTGACTTGAGCTGTGCGCCGACGATCGACCCTGTGCTTCCATCGATAAGACAATTCGTCTGCAGCCTGGCCGCAAGTTAACTTGAATTAACTTTGAAAAAGTGTAAGGGGGTGGCCACCCAGCGTGGCCAATGCTTACCGGAACACAGTCTAGTGCAGCACCGACAACATACAAGCCTGCCATTGTGCTTGCGCTTCCACATCCCGCCAAATCTTTCGGATCGGCCGTCCGCTTTGACGTTTATCAGCGTAAAAAAAACACGATTTTTGGCAAACCACACGTTTTTTTTTTTTTTTTTTTTTTTTTTAAATAATAACTAAGTTATTTTTTCGGCAGTCAGCAGAACTTGTTGCAAATTTTCACGTTTTTGGTGTGTCCATTCGTGTGACAAGCATTGTGGGCCTTCTTTAGCACCAGGCCTTTCCTGTGTTCGCAGCGTGTTCAAAACTGTTTTGCGGGTCGCAGGGGTTTTTGCTTGGAAGGCTTAGATTAACACCTGATAGTTGCTTTTTTAAACCTCTCTGGGCAGTGCACCGCACTTGAGAGACTTTGCACAACAAAAAGGAGTGTTCGTGCCGCTACGGGTTGGGGAATATCAACTTGAAGCACAAACAAAAGTGCTCTGTGCGCCGAATCTCATTTCCAGCTGAGCCGTCCACGTTTTCCGCTTCATCGTTTTTTCTTGTTGTTCCGTTCTTGTTTTTCTTGCTGACCTGCGATTTGTTCGGCAGTCGAACCCATGAGACGAACCTCAATTTGTGTGTGGTGTGCTCTTCGTGCCTGGACTCACAAGTGGCGCTCCAGGTTTTGTCCTTGGCCTGGCTCGCCTTTGTTCCGCGGCAAGTTTTTTTCTTCTTCTTCGGTCCATTTGCAATGAGAAGAGAAGAGCTCTTCTTTCTAGCTGCGATTGTCCAACGGTGAGATGCCGACAAGGATGTCAAGGTTAGGCCACGATCTGCGACGGTCATGTATTTCTTTATCTCAAAAAATATATATGCGCAGTGGCTTGGTTTTATGCAAAGTTGACCGCCTTAGGAGGCAAACCTAAGTCTTTACCAAAAACGCAAAATCCTCAATGCAATTGCTACTCAAACATAGAGTTTGGCCCTCACCACGAAGCCCGAAAGGAGTCAGTAAGACCTCAGCAGAGATTGTTTCCATGGAAGCAAGTGTGTGAGGCTTTTGATGACTCATGATAAGAACAAAAACATCACCTACTTTGAATGTTGGGTCATGCAGTGAGCTCTTAACATGTGGGTTTCTAGAAGGTGACTGCTCATGTACTGCAGTGAGCCTTTGGAAGTGCAAGGTTATTCGTCAAGTCTTTGGTCAGATGGCTGCGCAATGAATGTTGGCCGTGGTTCATATGATCATTGAACAACATTACGTACGCATGAATAGTTTATTTCGGTTGGGGAGTTGACCCGGGGCTGGGCTTCCCCGGGGGTTGGTTTCGCGGTTTCCCTTGCTTTCCTATTTTAGCATGGCCGCTCGCGCAGATCTTCCAAAGCCTTTCGGGCAAACGGGCAAAGGCCATGGGAGGAGTGAGCCTGCGGCTTTGGGCGCTCTCAGGTGCGCTTGGGGCACAGCGCGGCCGAAGGAAATTGGAGGATTGGGGGCCGGGTTGAAGGTGAAGGACGCGGGCGTTTGTTTGGGAGGTGCGCTCCAGCTAAAGGCGTGGGTCAAACCATTGTAGGGGAAATTCCAAAGCGAACCGAGACGGGCGTGTCTGGTTTCGGCAAGCTCCATTTTTTTAAAGAACCCTTTCAGAACAGGTTCTCAGAAGGCTTCTGCGAATGGCTCTAGCAATTCTAGTATGGGCTGGCCCTTGGGTTTGCGAACCCGCCAGGTGTCCTTTGCGCTGCCACGCGGGTGAGGCCGAGTGCGCGGGAGCCCCACAGGGGCCAGCATGACTCCTGACCTTCACGAGCTTTCCGAAAAGTTGCAAGGCCACTCAACGGGAGTTTCCTTTCCTATCGACTTGAGCAGCCAATGGAAAGTGGGTGTCCTGGTGGTGGCGATGTCGATCCTGGTTAGACATAGTTGGATCCTGGTTTTGTAAGGGTATGGGGGTTGGCGGGCTATCCAACGCTGCTGCACAGTCCATGTCGCATGGTCAGTTGCGCACGAAAGGAGCGATATGATAACGTGTGAGAATCTGATGGGCATCCTTCCCAGAACCGTAAAAACGATCGGCTGCTGGCGACCAAAAGGCCGCCCCAAAAAACCCGTTTGGGGGTAGCCTGTTTTTGGGCTCATTTTGGTGGCTTTCAAGAGAGATTAAGGGACACCAAGACAAAAAAGGTGAAGCCACGTGAAGATGCTAGCACTTGTTTAATAGAACCATTCTTGGGAGCGCCGGAAGCGATGCCCTAGGTCTTGTAGGCGCCTACGAATGTGATGCACACATACGAAAAGGCATGCATCCCGCCTATATGTATATATATATATACATACATATATATATATATATTCTCCCACTTCTCCTGAACGCACCCGAATCGGAAAGCCATGAAGATCGGCCCACTGGCTCTGGCCCACTGGCTCTGGCACACAGTTTGGCCATAGTTTCATCGTTCCTGATTCACGTGCTTTTGGGTTTTCCTTGCTGCGGGATTTGCTCATCTTCTTGCGGGGGGTCTCACATCCATTTGTTTGCCCACCTACTCACCTCCGCAGAGGGGATTGGTTGGGATTGGAATCCCAAATCTTTGTTGAAACCGAATGGAAAGGTGACCCCCTAAGCTTCTAACAACAAACCCCAACAAAACCACCAATTAGGGGCAAGTTGATCTACGAAGAGCTGAAGCGAATCAGCATCACCATGCATCCGCCGAGCAAGACTGACCCAGGCTATCTTGTCTCGGGTTTTTGAAAGGCAAACCCACGATAATGTCTAGTTCGGCATTGCCCCTATTCAGGCAACTCTTGGAGTTGAGCCTGTCTGTGTTTTCTGTTGTTCGCGAACCAAGGGCTGTGACCTTGACACCTGCCGTGCCCCTTGTGGCACCGCCTGCGCATGAAGCGCCGCTGGCGGCAGTTCCCATGGTCGGGGGCTGAAGACTTGGGTGGGTGGGGTGGGGGGATGCTTCAGTTGGTGCCCTGTGTATGAGTTGTGCTTTGTTTATGGTGTGCCGTGTGTTATGTGTGGTGCATGTGTCTGTGTGTGTGTGTGCTTCCAAGCGTGTGTGTGCGCGTGAGTGGGGTCCCTTGTTTGTTTGTGTGTGGGTTTGTTTGGTTGGTTGGTTGTTTGTTTGTTTGTTTGCTTGCTTGCTTGCTTGCTTGCTTGCTTGTTTGTGGTTGTTTGCTTGTTTGCTTGTTTGTTTGGTTTGTTCGTCGTTTGTTTGTTTGTTCGTTTGTTTGCTTGCTTGCGAGCTTGTTTGTTTGTTTGGTTGGATGGTTGTTTGATTGCTTGCTTGCTTGCGTGATCGTTTATTTGTTATGTTGTTTGTGTGTGTGTGTGTGTGCGTGCGGTTGTTTGTTTGTTTATTTATTTACTTACTTACTTGCTCGCTCGCTCGCTTGCTCACTTGCTTGCTTGCTTGCTCGTGTGTTCGTTCGTTTTCGTGTTTGTTTGTTTGTTTGTTTGTTTGTTTGTTTGTTTGTTTGTTTGCGTGTTTTGTTCGGTTCTCTTGTGTTTTGTCTGTCTGTTTGAGTTATTTTTTGTTGTTTTGTTTGCTTGTTTGTTTGTTTGGCTGGTTGGCTTGCTTGCCTGCTTGCCTGCTTGCTTGCTTGCTTGCTTTCTTGCTTTCTTGCTTTCTCGCTTGTGTTGTGTTCCTTGTCGTGGAGCAAACCTTAGAATAACTTGATCTTGGTCAAACCTCCCTCAGTGCATGGTATGGCTTATATTTGTTGGGTTGGATGCAACAACCAGCCAAGGCCCATTGCCCATGGGTTCCTCATTGGTATGACGCCTTCCCACTTAAATGTTTTTTCTTTGCTGTGACCTACGACACCCTAGACCCTTTACCGACAAACCAACTCATACCCTTGGACCTCTAAACTGTTGACCTCTAAACCCGAATAGCAACACATGGTGCCTAGGTCAAAGTACATCAACCAGACTGGTTTCATCAACTTCACTGGCCCTGTAGGTTTTCTGCGTAGTTGCACCTGAGTCAACCAAATGTTAGCAGGTGACATCCCACATTCGACATCAATGGGTTCCCACTAATAGAGCCTTGGATGGATGAACCTGTCGGAGCTTTCACAGAAATTGAGCAAGCCAATCTCTGGAGTTTAGAGAATCCGGGCTTGCCACTATGAACATTATGAAAGGGTGTTGATGGTGTTCATCAATCTGTCCTTGATGGCACTGATGAACATCCGAATGATTGTGATTTTGATTAATCACATCCATGACAGTGGGTGCCTTAGATGCTTTACCGCTTCCTTTTTGGCCACTTCGATACACAGAGCAATTTGGACGAAAGAGTCCTTGGTTCAGGCCATACCATTTGTCTCTCAAAAGGACCTTTTTTTCGCTTCCATGGTGTCGGTACTTAGTAGGGATTTAGGATTGATTGTGGATAACTCAGAAACTCAGATTTATGCTCCCTTGCTCCGATGCTAGCGAACAAGCAAAAACAGCTTTCTAAAAAGTCAATCTCCAACTTTCAGTGGGATATTGTAGAAATCCTTGTAAACGTCCAACGCGCCAGCTGGGTGTGTCTCGAGATAGACCTTCGAGGATTTGGTGGTTCCTGAAGAAAAGCATTCTAAAACGGTACCCTCAAAACAGGGCACCCATTTGAAGATACTCGTGCTCTTCTGACAAGTGATAGGAGGAACAGGGGCACCATCTGCCTTGTAGGGCCAATGAGGAACCGAATGAGAATCCGGCTCCGGGGTTGACCTGCCAAGAGTCCAACTCTTTGCCAATGACATGGTCCCCACCCGAACAGTTTTCGGGAGCTCAGGAACTCATGGAGCCCCAGCTTTTCTGCCGAGTCACCCAGTCACCCTGCTGTTGGCCACTGCCTTTCCCACAAATCGGAAGCTCCAGGCCTCCAGGCGAACGCGGGATTTGATTCCTTGTTCTTGCTGAGAGTAACATACAGGGAAAACTACCCTCTTAGTCTCCTGGCCACCAATCCCAAAGATTGGGCCGGGTGGGCCTTATGTGCATGTGCGCGTGTGTGTGTGTGTGTGAAATAGGGTCCCCTTTTTTGACGGCTGTCCCCGCAAATTGAACATCGTTCTGCCGAGATCCTGCCCTACGATTCCCTGGTCAAGGCGCAATCTGGAAGAGAGCCATGTTCGAGGCAAATGCCAAACCCCCATGTCGGGTGTAGGCCTGAGAGTGTACTTCTATTTCCAGAGAATCCATGTCTCCTGTTTGGCAACATGCCCTGGATGTCATGTATATATGTATGATATGAATGTCTGTAATTTGATGTAATACAATGTATCGCAATGCAAAACAACGTAATGAAATGTACTGTAATGTATTGCAATGTAATGTAATGTAATGTAATGTAATGTAATGTAATGTAATGTAATGTATGTACGTATGTAATGTATGTATGTATGTATGTAATGTAATAATGTAATGTAATGTAATGTAATGTAATGTAATGTAATGTAATGTAATGTAATGTAATGTAATGTAATGTAATGTAATGTATGTATGTATGTATGTATGTATGTATGTATGTATGTATGTATGTATGTATGTATGTATGTATGTATGTATGTATGTATGTATGTATGTATGTATGTATGTATGTATGTATGTATGTATGTATGTATGTATGTATGTATGTATGTATGTATGTATGTATGTATGTATGTATGTATGTATGTATGTATGTATGTATGTATGTATGTATGTATGTATGTATGTATGTATGTATGTATGTATGTATGTATGTATGTATGTATGTATGTATGTATGTATGTATGTATGTATGTATGTATGTATGTATGTATGTATGTATGTATGTATGTATGTATGTATGTATGTATGTATGTATGTATGTATGTATGTATGTATGTATGTATGTATGTATGTAATGTATGTATGTATGTATGTATGTATGTATGTATGTATGTATGTATGTATGTATGTATGTATGTATGTATGTATGTATGTATGTATGTATGTATGTATGTATGTAATGTATGTATGTATGTATGTATGTATGTATGTATGTATGTATGTATGTATGTATGTATGTATGTATGTATGTATGTATGTATGTATGTATGTATGTATGTATGTATGTATGTATGTATGTATGTATGTATGTATGTATGTATGTATGTATGTATGTATGTATGTATGTATGTATGTATGTATGTATGTAATGTATGTATGTATGTATGTATGTATGTATGTATGTATGTATGTATGTATGTATGTATGTATGTATGTATGTATGTATGTATGTATGTATGTATGTATGTATGTATGTATGTATGTATGTATGTATGTATGTATGTATGTATGTATGTATGTATGTATGTAATGTAATGTAATGTAATGTAATGTAATGTAATGTAATGTAATGTAATGTAATGTAATGTAATGTAATGTAATGTAATGTATGTATGTGAATGTATGTATGTATGTAATGTATGTATGTATGTATGTATGTATGTATGTATGTATGTATGTATGTATGTATGTATGTATGTATGTATGTATGTATGTATGTATGTATGTATGTATGTATGTATGTATGTATGTATGTATGTATGTATGTATGTATGTATGTATGTATGTATGTATGTATGTATGTATGTATGTATGTATGTATGTATGTATGTATGTATGTGTATGTATGTATGTATGTATGTATGTATGTATGTATGTATGTATGTATGTATGTATGTATGTATGTATGTATGTATGTATGTATGTATGTATGTATGTATGTATGTATGTATGTATGTATGTATGTAATGTATGTATGTATGTATGTATGTATGTATGTATGTATGTATGTATGTATGTATGTATGTATGTATGTATGTATGTATGTATGTATGTATGTATGTATGTATGTATGTATGTATGTATGTATGTATGTATGTATGTATGTATGTATGTATGTATGTATGTATGTATGTATGTATGTATGTATGTATGTATGTATGTATGTATGTATGTATGTATGTATGTATGTATGTATGTATGTATGTATGTATGTATGTATGTATGTATGTATGTATGTATGTATGTATGTAATGTATGTATGTATGTATGTATGTATGTATGTATGTATGTATGTATGTATGTATGTATGTATGTATGTATGTATGTATGTATGTATGTTATGTATGTATGTATGTATGTATGTATGTATGTATGTATGTATGTATGTATGTATGTATGTATGTATGTATGTATGTATGTATGTATGTATGTATGTATGTATGTATGTAATGTATGTATGTATGTATGTATGTATGTATGTATGTATGTATGTATGTATGTATGTATGTAATGTATGTATGTATGTATGTATGTATGTATGTATGTATGTATGTATGTATGTATGTATGTATGTATGTATGTATGTATGTATGTATGTATGTATGTATGTATGTATGTATGTATGTATGTATGTATGTATGTATGTATGTATGTATGTATGTATGTATGTATGTATGTATGTATGTATGTATGTATGTATGTATGTATGTATGTATGTATGTAATGTATGTATGTACGTATGTATGTATGTATGTATGTATGTATATATGTATATATGTATGTATGTATGTGTGTATGTGTGTATTTATGTCTGATAATGTAATGTAAGGTTATGTAGTGTTTTGTAATGTAATGTACTGCAATGTCATGTAGTGCAATGTGGGTATGTAATGCAATGTAATGTAATTTAATGCAATGTAGGTATGCAATGCAATGCAATGCAATGCAATGCAATGCAGTGCAAAGCTTTGTAATGTAATGTAATGTAATGTATTGTAATGTAATGTAATGTAATGCACTGTAATGTAGGTACGTAATGTAATGTAATGTACTGTACTGTACTTCAATGCAATGTAATGTAATGTACTGTACTGTACTTTAATGTAATGTAATGTGATGCAATGTAATGTAATGTAATGAAATGAAATGTAATGCATGTATGTGTGCACACATACAGGTATGCATGCACGCCTACGTCTATTTCGAGATATGGGCGAATGTGTACGTCTTATTTAAATATATATATATATACACACATACATAAATGTATGCTTGTGTACCTGGATGGCATGAGAGATGCATCCCTCAGGGTTACGTCACGTGTGTTGCCCCCCTGCCAGGGATGGATTTCTTGATTTTGGGTGGGAGGCGACCATGCTAAGTTTGGGAACGATGCTGTAGCCCCAGAAAAAGAGCAGCAACTCTGACTGGGGAACTTTACCAGGCACGACTCAACATACTTTGGCTTTTGTGGACACACAATTTGGGCTGTTTGGGCCAATATTCGCAGGAAGCAATAGTTTGTGTCACCTGTGCTCAAAGCCAAGTTTGCAGGCCGATTTTTGTCTCTGTGAGGCACCCTGATTATGGCTGCAACAAGCCCTGCATGACATTTTTGATGAGCATTCCTGTTGTGGCATTCTTTGCCAACTTGGTCTTCACTGTTTCCAGTGGCACCTTCACCTTCACCAGGTTTCTCTTGATTTTCCACAGCTCTTGACAGATGTTTCTAGTGGTAAGCCAGCTTGGCCCATGGGAGTCGTCTCGAAACGGAGCCCAGTCCCTGAGGTGGACCTGGTCCCACGGCTGGAACGCCTGGCAATACCGCCGCTGATGCCCGGAGGCTCAACCGACCGAAGCCGGCTCCGACGGCGGCGCCACATGCCCCGGTGGCTTCGGCCCCTCAACCGCGAGCTCAGGAAAATCTGCGTTGGTTTGGAGTGGGATTTTGAACTCCTGGTTCCTGTAGAAGGTAAATGGGAAGTCAGCCCCTCAGGCTCCAGACAGCCAATCCAAACCACCAAGTGGGGGAAGCTGAGAGGAGTTGGGGTTTGAAGAGGGGTTCTAGCATACCTAAGGCCAAGCCTCAATCGGCAATTTTAGAAGGCTCCACTACTTGCCTTCATGGGGATCATAGCGCCTATCTCAAGACGCGACACGCACAAGGGTCCGAACCTCTTGTTTTGCCATGGCCCGAGTGGTTCGCTGGGCGTTGCTGCCTTTGGGCGCCCTGGGCACGTGCCCCGGATTGCAGTTCGGGACCCCGCCCCAGAACTACGCTGCAGTGCCGGAGCTGCCGACTTACGACTCCGCGCTGAAGACCCTGGACCTCAAGGCGGTGATCACGGACCTGCAGGCAGCCTTCACCAACTCTCAGGAGTGCTGGCCTGCAGACTTCGGGCATTATGGGCCGCTCTTCGTCCGGCTGGCGTGGCATTGCTCTGGCAGCTACCGCGAGACCGACGGGCACGGGGGCTGCAGCGGGGGCCGCCAGCGCTTCGAGCCCGAACGCAGCTGGGCAGACAACACGAACTTGGACAAGGCCCGCGGGCTGCTGTGGCCCATCAAGGAGAAGTACGGGGACGGCCTCAGCTGGGGTGACCTCTTTATCTTGGCTGGCACCACAGCCATCAAGACCATGGGCGGCCCAGTGACCGAGTACTGCGCTGGCCGCATTGACTCCCCAGACGGCACAGAGAGCCTGGACTTGGGGCCCAGCCCAGAGCAGGAGAAGTACGCGCCCTGCGCGGTGAACGGCACCTGCAAGCGCCCTTTGGGGAGCACCACGGTGGGGCTTATCTACCTGAATCCGGAAGGTCCCGTGGCGCAGCAGCCGGATGGGTCCTGGGCTGTAGACCCGGATCCCGCGAAGAGTGCCAAGGACGTCCGGGACGCCTTTGGTCGCATGGGCATGAACGACTCCCAGACCGTGGCTCTCATTGGCGGCGGCCACACCTTCGGCAAATGCCACGGCGCCTGCCCCGCGGGGGCGGGACCCTCGCCGAAGGAGGATGTGACCAACCCTTGGCCTGGCAAATGCGGCACTGGCAAGGGAACAGATGCCTTCACCAGCGGCATGGAAGGGCCCTGGACCACGAATCCTACAAGCTGGGACAATGAGTTCTTCAACTTCCTGCTCCAATTCTCTTGGGAGAAGCTGCAGGGCCCCGGCGGCCACTGGCAGTGGCGCGTGGCCGGCGAACCCAAGGCGGCAGGCCTCATGAGGCTCACGAGCGATGTGGCGCTGTTGCACGATGACTCGTACCTCAGCATCGTGAAGGACTTTGCTAACAGCCTGCCCGCCTTCGACGCGGCCTTTGACGAGGCCTGGTTCAAGCTGACCACCAGTGGTGGCCGTTGGTCCAGCGAGAAGAAGTGCATCGCCCTGGACAAAATCCCGGTCTCCAATCCAAGGATGCGGGCGGACGACGCTCTCTTCGCGTGAGTGTCCGCACCAGTTGGACCAGGACTGTCAGCCCTAAACCCGGCATTTTCGATTCAGCGCTTGCGCACTTGGTGCCGTGAAGCCCTTGCGTGTTCTGTGTGCTTGGTACAGATCTGCATGCGGCCCTTCATGCACGCAGCACGCAGCATCCAAAGCAAAAAGTAGTGGAGGTGCGGTTAAACCAACCTGGACGAAAATCTTGAGAAGCCCTTAAATGTCCGCTACAATCGGATCCCAGTTCTGTCCAGTTGGTGCATCAAGCATACCATGTCCGTACCTTTTTCGCCCTTTCGGCGACTGTCTTAGAAGCGAGTGGCGAAGCGTAGCTATCAAAAGCTGAAAGAGATACGGTGGATGGACAAAATCCTGCACCACCTAAGAAACCCTGGAATGATGGTTCTCCTGTTAATACCAACAAATTCTGGTTTTTCATGGTTTCAAAGTGGTGCCATCCACAGTAGGACCTTCCTGGCTTTCGCCGAGTCATCGGCGCTGAGGGCCCTCAGCAGTTTCCTTCTGGGTGTGTCCTGCCTGGTGGTGGCCGACAGGCACTCGCTCGGGGGCGGGGGGGGGGGGGGGAGGCCAACGTTTGTGGCTCTTTGTTGGTTTCGATTTGAGCTTGTGGTGGGCTTCCTTGAAATCGGGTTCTTGTTTGCTAAGATGGGTCTCTGTGTTTCCCTTCGCATCCAAAAAGGGGGTCCCGATGTTTTGTTCTGTTTGTGTTCCCTCAAAGCCATTCCGAAAAACAAGTCAAGGGGAAGAACTATGACTGACTTGGCACAGGATGCAGGCGCTTGTAAGAATCCCTGGTAAGAACTATGAATCCCTTGGTGCAGGTGTGAGCTCCCCACTAGCGCATTGATGATTGGTGTTCCTAGTTCGGCAACAATTTTTGGTCAGGAGCCCCAGCCTTCGAGTTTTAGGTCTTTGGGCAAGTGGTGGCAGCACCGAAATTGAGTAGGCAATGAGCGATTTGACCCATGAAGCCGCTTAGTTGGTATTTCGGCGTTCTATGTCGGACAAGCCCGCGATTAAGTGCGAGAAGGCACTTTTGTTGATTGAATAAACCTGGTTCCCTTGGTGAACACTTCCAGAAGTGGCTGCCATCGGCAAACGCACCCTTGAGGTACTCTTGAGCCTCTGCAGGCAGCAGCGATTGGGAATGTTGTTTTCAAATGAGGAGCTCAACGTATTGCTTCTCATTCCACACGTCGTGATGGCTGGTTTGCACTTTCCCATCGTCTTGGGGGTCTGGGGGGCTCCATGAAAACTCTTCTCTACTTGGAAGCCTGCGTCAAACTAGTTGCTCCATCAAAATGAGAGATAAAACCCTCAGGAATCAACCAGTGGTCATGGTGGGGAGCCTAACTAGCAGCATTTTCTTTTTGGAGTGGGCGGTTTTCTTTGTGACGCCTTCGAAAGGGGTCCGGGCTCTCAAATGACCCGTTCCCAAATCACCAATATCATTGCCAATCTAACGATTTGGGGAAGCTCTGATACAAGGGGCCAAACACAATTACACAAATTATCCTTCTATAATCATGAGTAAAAACGACTTTAAAGTTCCCCACAGTCTAAATATTTAGGCCCTTATATTTCCCAATTCCTCAAGAAGATTGCCGGTGGCGCGACCCGAAAGATGTCCCGCGTACGGCACATCCATGACCAGAATCTCCGCAGGAGCTGCTCAGAGGAGGAGGGTGAAACGCTCAGCGTTTGCTGTCAAAAAGAGCGATTTCGAGCCATCCAAGTGGTTCAGACGGATCATTGGTCCTCTGTTTAACATGCCCACGCCTGAATTTGACATGCCACATGTGCAACGGAACTGTTTGGCATTCGTTGATGGGGAAAGGGCAGCGGCTGTTTTGCTTGGTATGATTGGCCATTCACATGTCACAAAGCGAACTCAAGGCATGCGCTTTAAGAAGGTTTCCAAACTCATACAAAGGCCCATACACAGGTACACAAGACAACCCTGTTGCTGGCTTTCAAGCATATTCTTGGTTGGAACGATTGGACATGACTCTTACTGTCCTGTTTGGAGAAACAAGGAGCTTGATGATTTGCTTTTGGCCATTCCAACCGATTCCCTTCTAGCCAGCAAGTCAAGCAGTTCTACATGGAAGTGAATGAGATGCGGAGATCACCCAGAATTCTTCAGATTTCAAAACGGACTTGAGCCATCCCTTCGCGCTGGAGATGACCTAGTATCCTTCAGAATCCACAATGGAACTTGGGTCACCCCGCAGCGCTCATCAGTCCCCCATAAATCGGGACCATCCAATACGGAGCAACCTTACAAGTGGTTGGTGGAGGTGGACGTAAGTTCCCACGCGAACAGTGTCCAACAAAAGGTCCAAGTGGAATTATATTCCTAACTTGGCGGCGCCTTTTTGGTGGTTTTCTTGGGGAGCGAAGGCAAGTTTGTTTTCGATTGGATGTCCGTTTTCGAGTGGATCCGACATATCTGGTTGGCTCTTGCATCATGGTGCACAGATTCTTTGCTAAGCACCCAAATATTGATCGAGCATTGCAACCGCAAACCTTTGTCCGAATGCAGGGGACGTTGGCTTTGGATCTTTTGTTCCCTTTCGCTTGGTTGATGGTTTCCGCACAGAAAGGCATATGTTCCGCAGACGTCATATTCTTACCTGTCCAGATTCCAAGCTAAGACGCTTTTTGCTGCCAGGTTTTTGATCATTCAGGCTAGGGCCAAGAAGTTGTTCAGGAAAGCAGCTGCTCTTGGCCCCGCGGGTTGCAGGGCTCTTTCCGGCCAGCCACTTCGATAGCGCTAATGATCAGCAAGTGAATCATTAGGTAAGACGGCCCCCTCAAAGGCTGCTTTCCCTGTATGTGCTTGATGCATTTCGCCTTGACCACCAATGAACTACAGTATGCTTGTTCCTCAAGGATTACGACAACCTCATCCATTCTCAAGGAACCTCATGCAGCCGCACTCCACACGTCACCCAATGCAGTTCATTCATTTCATGCAAGTTGCAGAAGCAAGTGTTTTACCGTGTCTGTATCCATGAGGTTACCGCGGCTGGGCCTACATTGGCGAGGCGCAAGATGGCGGACATTGTGATGGAAGGGGACCTAAAACCGAGCCTGAGGCCCGTTCTTTGTCAGGGGCGCTTCCAACTTGCTATTGGTGTGGCCAAACTCAGCTTCGACGTCTTTCGGAAACGGAGGCTTCCCCAACAACCAGCACGAAGTGAGACGATTTGCAGAGAAGACCAAGCAGTGAGTTTCCTTTTAGGTCTAGGGCCCGTGGAAGTCGAGCGCAGCTTTGCACCAGGCATGTTGTTCGTTGGATTCGGCTTGGGTCAAAGACTCTGAGTTGAACGCAAGAGGGATGGTCTATCAGCTTCTTATTTTTTTTTTGCTGGGCAAGGATGAGGTGTTGCCAGAGACCATGAACGTGAGATGTGACCGGAATCCCCGTTTGCCATTTAGAGTGGTTAAAGGGGGAGCACAAAAGGGACCACTTCCCAGTTTCAGGACGTGCCCAGTTTCAACATAGAAGCTGGGGACGGCTTTACCCGGTTTTCTCAACATGTTCATTTGGTGAACCAGCGAGTTCTTGTCTGTGGTTTGTTCATTTGCATGGAGGATACAGTAGGCCACCGGAGTGCACGCCGCTTGGAGGGAGATGAGCTGATCTGGGACTCGCAGGCAGAAGACCGGGCTCCTTGTTGGGATGGTTGAAACATCGCCCTCTGTTTTCGCCTGGTGGCGCAATGTTTACCGGGGCAACCTGGGGGGCTTGCTTTGGCAAGCTGAAACCAACATGGGTCCCAACAATCCTGGAAACCATCGGGGAATCCCAGCTTTAAGTTTTTTTTTTTTTTTTTTTGGGGATTTATTGAAAACAGGGTCCAAGAATGGCGGTGGGCGAGAGCTGAGGAATCTCGCCCCATGGGGATGGGCATGGTGCCTTTTGCTTTCTTGTTGGTGGGGAAGACCCTTGCCAACAAGTCTTGGGTTCTTGCACGGAATGGTTCGAAGCCTTTTTTCATTTTCCACCAAGCACGTTTGTGATGGTTAACTTGAGACGCAGGGAAGGTCCCCGTTGAAAAGGAAACAATCTTTCAAGGGCCTTGCGTCACGGGATGGCATCGCTGGATGGCATGTTCCTTTTGGCGTGTACTGAGAGTTGGGAGTTCCGCCGGGAGCGGAGTTAGCGCAACAGGGTTGGAGCTTGCCAACTGCATACGTGGCATGCACCAAGCGCACCGCCTGCTTCCCACCATCGGCACACGAGCCCAAACGGCGCAGGGGTCCCTCCAGATGAAAAATCAAGGAGGGCTCCGTGTTGTCCGGAGCTTTTTCTTGGCAAGCTCCAAGAGTCTAGTTTGGAGTCCCCACGTGCAAGTGTCCGCGAGGTTCCGTTTTCGGCCCTATAAACATTTATTTTCAGCAGCTTTCCTGCTTGTTCTTTGTCGCATAGTATGAGAGCGATGTTCTTTTATGGAATTGCTGGAAGGTCCAGTCAATTCCCTTCCGTACTTCTTTGGAGCGCTGAAAGGGACACAACAGGACATGACACATGTTTTGGGGTCCCCAGATTGATGGGGACAATCAAGCAGGCTCTCGAGAGCCTGCGAGGGCTGAGGGGACAAAACCCAACAAGTATGCAAATCCGCATCTTGTGCTTTCCCCAGTATGATTTAGTTTCCTTGTTGGAGAAATCAGGGCGTTAGCAACTGAACCCTCCATGGAGCCAAAGAGGGGGGGGTTTGCGGAGGGCCCCGGCTTGGACTCGGAGAGGTTGCGGACTTTGCTCTTCCTCGGGGGCGGATGAGGCGGGGGCGATGGCTTCGTGGAAGCGATATGTGTCGCCGCCTGTTTTTGGGCTGCTTGAAGGTTGCAGTACTTCAGGGAAATACATCACATATATCTATATCTATATATGTAGAGAGAGATTGCCAATGGCTTGAAGGCACAAAAAGAGCTCATGAACATGCATCTGCCTGTCAGATACAGCATGTTGCATCTCTGAGGGTATGCCTTCTACGTTTGTCACCCTACGTTACAGCTGCAACTCTCGAGCTTGCCCTTTTGCCCCCTGCCCTTCCGATGGGAAGGAGTTTGCCGGAGATGATTCGCGCTCACCACGTGGACCGTCCTATGTGCATGGCCGGGATGCCTAGCAGTGGACGTTTCTCTCATACCCTTATAGATGTTTAATTTTTTCCCTTTTTCCGGTCTCTACAATTTCAAACCAGATTCCTACCATGGTGCCGGAATACCAACAAAAGTCTGCCCAGTCAAGTTGACAGTGTGGAGGGACAAACTCCGAACCGCACCAATCGGGCTGGATGGGGCCTTGATGAAAGGGGTAAACCACCCACTGGTGCTGGGCTCCACGGACTGAACCCCAGGCCTAAGTAAATGAACCCCGGCCGCATAGACATGAATCGCGGTGGTCAAATAAGATTGAGACCCACCCTTGATTCCATAGACTTACTAACTTACTGTAGCTCAGCTTCCTGCCCTTTTCACCAGCGAAAGTGAGCTTTTTGCGAGAGGGTCTTAGTCTGGGCAAGTTCGAGTCACTTTGTGGGAGCCACGAATGAGCCCAGCTCGAGACTTTTGGGGTTAGCACCACTTCGGCTACGTGGGGAAAGGCCGACTGAAGCCGAGCTTGGTTTCGGTTTCTTAACTTAGGGTTGCCACCTCATCACCTCGAAAATACCTGTTGAGATTTCAAGGTTGGACATTGGAATGGCCATGATTTGTGCCATGTCGAATTGTAAATGAAGGGACTGCACTGCATCTTTGAGGGGCCCCTACCTTCCTTTGGCTGTGGGTCACCAAAACGGAATCCTGGCTCACGCACTAAAGGGCAGCAGGCTTTGTTTTCCACCTGCTTGATGTCAAAAAAGGGGCTCCGGGAATCAAACCATCGGGCTCCCCCCCGGTGCATCTGCACCGCATACCAGGATATTTACCGGCTTATTTACAAAATCTACCCCCGCTCGAACTTCTTCTTCTGCTCATAGTACCCCGTCCGCATCATCTTCATGCTCCAGCCTTTTTTCGCATTGTCATGCTGGAATTGATTCCATTCGGTGTTGCACACCCTTCTCGACCTGGACGTGGACCCGCGCAATGCCCCTGACGCCGCAGCTGCGCCAGCCAGGTTCTCGCTCTTCATGGGCATATGAGCCTCGCCCTTACATTCAGCCGTGCATCCACTTGACGCGGCCGATTCCACTCTTGTAGTGGATCTCAAAGCCTTCACAGGCTCATGCCTTTTTCTGCTTGATCTCTACCTTCACACCGTCCACCAGTCTTGTCGAAGTTGGCTTCTGCCGCTCAAGCCCCCACTCCTCATGCCGTGTCCAACTCCTACCCCACTGGTCGCAGACAATGTCCACGTCTTTCTGCGGGACCCGCACCGACAAGTAGTCCTCGACCACCAGCGCGGGCTCCGCAACTTTCATCATCTTCATCACACCACCAGCCAGTGCCTTAGTGGTCCACTTCACCACCATCGCTGCACCAACGAAGAGCGTCCCACCGCTCTCCGACTTACTTCCACCCGTCTCCTCCATGCCCTCTGCCTGCGTCAGAAGACTAGCTCCTATGGCTGCCATCATCCCACCTCTCGCCTGATTGAAAGGGCAGCCCTCCGGGCAGTGGTGCCTACAAACGGCTGCAGATCCTACCCGGCCATCATCCTGGCGTGGCTCCGGTTCATTTTCCCTGGACCTCTTATCAGTGGCCGGTTCATTTTCCCTGGCCAATCTTCTCAGGTTCCCAGACCTGGCTTTTTCCCCGTCAGGCCCTCCTACTGTCGCCGGTTCATCTTCCCTGGCGATCTTACACCTTTTCTTGTCGGCCCAGTGGCTCTTCTTGGCCCCTTGGCCCTCTTTACACATTCCCAACTCCACCAAGAAGCTACTGAATGCTTGGCCTAGCAACAACTTGGTAAGACCATTTGCAACGAGCTGCGATCCCGGCATATGCTCCAAGAACCACTCACCCTGATCCTGAGGTGTCGGTCCGCCAATTTCCAGCTCCGTTTGAGGCCAGACTGATCGAGGGCATGTTATCTCCATACATCCGCTTGTGCTCCACCTTCTCGCCCGTGACTACCTCTGCGAGAGACACCAATGCCCGGCCCATTGTCAAAGCCTCACAGTAGCCAATCAGCAAATTGGAGCTCCTTCAACAAAACCCACAATGCCTTGCACGCTCTTGTCCTCGCCTGCGGAAGCATAGGATATGTCCGCAAAGACCTCCACCATGTTGGTTTGCCTTTTCATGCCTAGGCCTTCTCTCGAAGCCCATCCTTCAACCGGCCCATAATTCAGACCGCGCTCCGTCGTATCCTTGACATACTTCAGCACATCTTTGCCCAAGTTGACCACCTCGATGTTCTTGGTCCATCTCGACATTGCCGCTACTGCTACCGCAATGTCAGGTCTAGTCTTGGAGGCTAGCCACAGCAGCGCCCCCGTTATAGCCTGGGCTTCTTTGATCTCCTCTGGGCTACCATCCTTGCTGTCCTCATGCGGCAGCCTGTAGCTCAAGGTGTCTGTTCTCTCCTGGATACCCCACTTAGCCACCAAGTCCTCCGCAAAGGCCTTTTGGTTGACCAGGTAGCCCTCCCGCGTCTTGTATACTTCAAATCCGCAGAACCTCATAGGCACCTCTGCTGTAGCCCATTCTGGCGAAGACAACCTCCACTCTCCTTCATCCATCCTTGCCTTGGCAGCTTCGATCACCTGATCTTCCGCGGCCAACATCACATCGTCGACGTATATGGACCAATGGACATCAACCCCCGCACAGCACCCGAGTTCGCCTCGACGATCCTCCATAGGTTTGGCTCCTCCGTCTCCTGAAACCGCATCTTTTTTCCGTCACCTACTCATTCCATCTTTCGGATCTCGATGTCCTGGTGAACACTCCAATGTCGGGGGCTGGTAGTCAGTCCATAAACCGCCTTGTCGACGATCCACATCTCGTCTCTTTGGGCAATGCCCAGTTCCTTGAACACCGACGGTACTTCCATGACAATCGTCCTGGAGGCTCCACCCCCGCTGACCTGCGGTTCTCAGCACCATCCTAATCTGCAGACCATCCGCTCCCCCTGCGTACAGCCTTTCCGCATCTTTCTGGCCGAATAGTTGCCACACACCACCCCACGGACTTTTCGACGTCCATCTGGTGATTTCCTTGTGCACACGGCCTTTGCTGGAAGAACCTCGACGGTACCTTGGATCTGGTCGATGTCCCTCTTCCTGATCGGCTTGACCGCCTTGCTTTCTTCCACCAGTGCAGCATATTCCTTCTTTGCCGCACCTCTCCATTCTTCCAGTTCACTCCTCACCTCGTTCATGGACACCTTCTTCGTCACGAGCCATTCTTCTTCTGCCTTTGCTGCACCCTCTACCTGCATCCGGTTCAGCGCTGCCTCTATATAGCTTCTCCGTTAAAGTCCTTCTCGTAGTACTCCAAGCCACATTTCCTGATCTTCTTCTCCAGCATCCAAAATATCCAGCTCTTCCTTCACCCATTGCATGGCACATTGATGCCATTTTTCGAAGTGTGCTTGCTCCTCTACCTTCTCCCCCTCGACGACCATCGTCGACAGAGCTGTTTTTTCTCTCAACCGTTTTCTTGGTCGCTCCGCTCTTGGCATCAACAGATCTGGTCCGGCTCTTTCTTCCAGTAATACTTCCTCCCCCGGTCGACGATCACCTCCTCGGGCTCCCTGATTGCATCCGTAGTCGCAAAGTACCGTGCGTCTCCACAACTTCGCACCCAGTACCCTCCCGATGTAGCTGACATAGCTGCATCCGGACCCATGATCTTGACCCGCTCTCGGTCGAACCTCCAATCCTGATACCTTTCGTTCCAACTCTTCTTCAGGTAGGCGATCGTTCCCCAAGGCAGCATCTCCTTCACCGGCAGTCCTACCGCGTGTAGTTTCCTTCGGAGACGTCGTTCCCCAGCATGTCTTAACGCCATAGGCCACGAGGTTGCTGGTTCTTCGCCTGCCTTGAGCAACGTCCTGGTCGCCCGCTTGAGGACCCCAATCTCCGCTTATACCCGGCCATTCTCCTTGAAAGCATCGCCGGGAACCGTTGCCTTCACGATGTTCCTGTCCTCCGCCCAGCGCTTCACCTGTGCTGCCATCAGCTCCCTGGCCCGATCCGTGTGCAACCTGTAGACCGGCAAGCCCATTTCCCGAAGCCTCGCATAGATGCGCGCAATCGCCGGCAGGACATCCGACACCTTTCGCGAGGTGATCGGCTCCACAAACGTCAGGTTGGTGACCGCTATCCTGAGCCTCCACCATTTTTTCCCATATGTCCTTGGCCTTTATCTCTTTTTCTGCATCCTTTTCTGGCAGCCTTTCTCCTTCCTCCTTTTCTTCCAGCAACGTCGACCGCCAGGTCCTCCCCAAAAGGGACTTCCCTTCCCGATCCGTCGGATAGGTGTAGACCGCGGACACAAAGTACTTCGCGCATCTCTGATCCTTTCCAGCCGCCAGTCGCCCCGACAAATCCACAGACAGCGTGTAAGCCTGCGGGTGTTGTATCCGACGATGAGGTCTGCCTCTTGCTTGGCTCTCTACACAAGTTCGACAATCTCGCCGAGCTGGTTGATGATCGCACGCGAAATGTCGTTTCCACTGTTCCATTGCCGCTGCGCTCAAAGGTCGAAGGGCTCGAATCTCCTCTTGCCTTCCTTCCTCATGACTCCGCAGCGCTTCCTTGAATGCTTGCACCAACCCCGGCGCCCATGCCGACCATCTCTTCGTCTGAGCAATCCGCTTTCCCAAATTCTCCGACCATGCTTCACCTCCTTGGCCAGATCCTGCAACCTCCCCCAGTTCCCGCAGCCTCTCCAGATTCGTGGCTATTGTTGTCGGCTTCCTCCTTTCATGGCCCAGCGGTCCTTGATCCAGATGAATCATTTCCATCTTGTACCGCAGTGCGAAAGCCTTCCACGCCCGGAATCGCCACAGGCTAACCAGATTCTCCCTCGGGACATCCACCCTGTAGTCTCCGGGATCTCGAGATTGTTCTTGAGCGTATCTTACCGTCGGCGAGCTCTTTCTTTTCGCCGTTTCCTGCGCTACGATGTACACCGTCATCATCCTCAGCCACAGGATCGAATCTCCCTCGACCATCTCTTTCTCCGAGTTCGTGAGGTTCGGGAAAGCATAGGGGTGCTCCTCACTCCGCACTGGTCTCGGCCCTGGCGATCTCGATCTGCAGGCAGATACCGTGCGACAGGGTGGGCCTCCTATGACGCTCACCATCTTCCCGCTCTTCGCTAGTGAGAGGATATATCCGTAGACGTCATCGTTGAGCAAGTCCTGCCCAGGGTTGTTCACCTTGTCCAAGCAGATGATCACCGTGCCGTCCTGTTCCATGTCCAACCACTTCTTTTCCTCGCCCGAGAAGAGGTGCACGTGGATTCTCTCTGCCCGTTCAAGTGTTCTTCTTCGCCTCCTATTCCACGGCAACTTCACCGGATCATACTCCTGCGCGACCACCAGCCTGGCTATGTGGTCCGGCACGTCCATGAAGAACTCCTTCAGCGCGAGCATGGCCTCGTAGGTCGGATTCGTATCACCTGGCCCTTCAGCGCCAGCTTCCAATTGAACTCCGCCTTCTTGTGTTCCATCTCGATCATCCCAAGGCCACACTCTCCTCAATAGGGCACCCTGCAATCATGGTGACCTCCACCGGACTACCCTTGTAGGTCACAGAACACTTGCCGTTCGAGCACACCACCATGTAGCCGGCTTCCGTCATCGCACCCATCGGCGCTATGACCTGCGTGCCTTTCTCTGCCAGCAAAGTCAACGCCCCTGGCTTACACCGCATGGTGCTGGAGCCATCCGCCAGGTGCACATCGATTTCGGCCTTCCATTCTTGGCTTCTCCACGGTCTCAGTGCGTGCGTTGCTCCGTCCAGAAGACCCATTCGGCCTTCATTGCCGACCTGGTTCATCACAACCGCATTTATCGAAGGCAACCGCAGCGAGCGAAGAAGACCAGTTGCTTCCGCCAACAGCTCTCCCGTTCCACTGCCCGCACCACCCGCCGCGGGTCCACCACCTGTAATAGCCTCCGCTGATGATGTAGTATCCTTCTCCACCACCATTCCGCTGGTTTCCCCAAATCCTTGCGATTTTTCGGCACTTCCACCTGCACCTTTTCCTTCACCTCCCCCCGAGCTGCTGCCCAGCTCGCACTTCGCTGCCTTCACCGCCGGCTTTGGCATTGGTCTGTTTCCGACCTGTGGGTTCTCTGCCACCGTGCAATCGGCCTTCCTGTGGGCTTTTGCCCAGTTCCAACACCGCGCCGCTTTGTCCGTGACCCCCTCCCAATCGTGAGGCCACTTGAGCTGGCCTGCTCTACACCCATTCTCCGAGGTGAAGTACCTGCAGTTGATCACGTCCTTTTTTGCAGATCACGGTGCTTGTTGGTGTACTCATAACCAGCATGCTCATTTCTACCGCTCATCGCCTCCTTGGGCTGAACCGCCCCTTCGCCAAGCATCAACTTTGCTGTGTCCATCTCCGCCAACAACAGCTCGGAAGAACTCCAGATACCCAGCGCAGTAGGTGCTGTGTCCAGTCCCAGCTGCAACCTTGCCTGGGCCACCCTGAACGCTTGAGTCCCTCCTTTATTTACCAGTTGAACCACCCGTTCAAGTGCCACTGCCAGCAAGGTCGGGTCAGGTGGATCGTGGGTGGCAAGCGCAGTGGCCGGAAGATGACCATTGGTGGCAAGCAGAATGGAATCCTCGGAGCTGGGAAGCATGGACAGACTGGAAGGGTTGGGACAAGGAAGATCCGAAGGCGGTAGTTGAGCAAGTAGAATCGGGAGGCGCTGGTGGGAAAGTTGAATTGCCAGAGCTGGTATATGACCACTCGCCGCTGACGCTGGGAGACTGGTTAGCGCAGGTAGGACCGCAGATGAGTGATCTTTCGCAAGGAGCAGCGGAGTGGTGGACCAGGCGAAGCAGCTCTGCGAGGTCTGGCTGAAATCTACCCCGTTGGAAAGGCTTAAGATCACAGTGGACGTGCCAGATCGGCTGAAAACCCCGAGGTTCGTCAGGACGGAACAGAGGGGTGTGACGCTTCTTTTGAAGGCGGTGCCGGAGGAGATCCGCAAAGAGCTCATCTCGGCACGTGAAATAACGTCGACTGGAGTATACAGGCTCCTGGTTACGCACCAACCTGGTCCGGGGGAACGAGTTCTCATCTTGAAGCTCACGGACTTGGGCAACAGGAGCTACGCAGCGGCAACAGCATTGCGAGAGTGGCGGAGGTACTTGCGGGATTGCCACGCTCCACCTGGATCATCTCTTTCGGATCGCCTTCCGGAAGCCTCGTTCCTCCAGGTGTCATTGTGCAAAGGGTCGGCGATCTCGGGGCGGCCTGGACCTGGGTCTCGGCGTTCTCTCTACTCTTCGAGGCGGCGGCGGTGGCGGCATCAAGTGGGAAGGCTCAATTGGCGTTGCAAACACCTCTACCTGCTCCGCCGGCGTTGCAAACCTCTCTGCTTCCTTCGGATCATGCTTTGCTTTCCAGAACTCTGCCTCCACCCGCCACTTCCTTACCTTTGCCCTCACATCCTCCATCACGCCGAAGAGGTACTTCCGTTGCTGCTCCAATCCTCGCAGCTTTCTGCATGCCTTCATGAAGTTCTTTTCCATCTCTTCTGCCAGGTCCAACTCCCCGATGAGCTCGTCGTCAGCTCCTCTTGTTCATGAACATCGCCATCACCTTCCGCTACCATGATGCCCATGCCGGCGTCCGCGCTCCTTGTTCTTCTCCTCCTCATTCCCGCGTCCATTTGCCCGCGCGGCGAGGTTCAGGCTAGTTTGGGCTCAGAACCCTCACGCACTAAAGGGCAGCAGGCTTTGTTTTCCACCTGCTCTGGGGATCAAACCATCGGGCCTGGGAAATGGGAAGGAGGCTTACTTGCATTTGACCCGTACCCCCCTTTTTTGGTGCTTCTTTTGAAACATCACCATTTGGGGAGGGGGGTATCAAACATGATGGCCCTCTTTTTGACTCCTCAGAAGGTGGAGCTATGTTGGACAACCTTTTTGGCGTTCAGAAAATGGGGGGTCGAGGCACTACAATCAACGGATCAACAAACAGTAGGTAGGTGGACAAAATGAAAGGCTCAGGTTCCCCCCGCATATTTGTTCCATATACTTTATGAACCATCGTGGCAAAATCCAGTGAGGCATAACAGCCCATTGAGTCCACCCCATGTAGAGGCCGGCCAAAAGGATGCCATGGCGCGACGATTCCCCACATGTGGGGCGGCGCCGAGGGATTCGTGGCCGCCCGTCCGTTCTGAGGCGAGCCCCGCCGCCTAGAAGGTCTGGTGGTGGCCTTGGGTTTGGGCGAGGGACACCTGTCACTGGAGAGAATGCGTATATATTTGAAGCATTTTCGGAAAATTTGGCATCCCCTCACTGTTCGGGGCATTGTTCAGTGTTCCACGGTTTGCGGTTCCGGCAAAAGTTGAAGGTATCAGCTTGCCACCAATTCGGACTTGTGCGGGATTGGACTCCCGGGTTCCTCTTGAAGTCGGGGCCTCCATCGCGCCCCAAACCAGCCCAGCAGGAGTTTTGACCACGCCGCAGGTAGGTTAGTGTGCTACTTTCGAGGCTACCCCATTTTCCGTTGCAAAGAGAGACCAAAGAAGCACTGAAATCCATCTTGCCATTTTCCCTACTTTGACGCATAATTTTTTTGACTCACTCCTCTGTATGGGGTGGTTGGATACATACCCGCATGTCAAATGTCAAGGGTTGGGACATTTGGGAAGAAACATGCCGGATTCCCAGCCCCCACTCCCGTGCGTTTCTCGCGGCGTTTCTAGGTTGGTAAGATCTGAGCGGCCAGCGCTGCTCGTGCATGAGATGTGAGTTGTGAGGGTTGGGCCAACCCCTCGTTTCAACATATTTCAACCGCAATCGTTCAAACTCCTTTGGTTTCCCCTTTAAGAGAGTTGTTAAACACTCGTTGCCCAACCCTCGTTGTGAGCCCCGTCCAACTCGGCCGGCGTGCTTTTCTCTTCCAGAAGGTCAGTGGCCTGTGAGAGTCAGGCTCAGGGTTTGGAGAATTTGGTGGATCATGTTGGCAAGAACATTGACTTGTTAGTATCAAGCCTGTTGAGGTGGTGTGCATATTTTCCAGCACAGTTTCCGAAGCCAAGAACCATGCGCTGGGATGACATCTTCTGTCACGGTCTGTATCGGCAGCACATTAATAATCAATCCTGATTCAGACGTATCTCCTTTCATTAATCAGAGGAGCCTGAAGGGGTTCCAATAAGCGGGGTCCGAGCGCTTGCACAAAGGGACAAGCATTTGTTTGTCGCATTTCGGAACCCGTTTCATAGAAGCCGCTGGACGGGTCACCAAAATTCAGCATGCTGATTTCGACGAGGCTCGCGTGCATTGGGAACAAAATGTGCTTGACGGCTCAAAGCTTGCCATCGCCTTTCCTGGAGTGTCTATGTTTGGCATCACCATTTCGAAGATTGCAAAGAAACTTCCCACCTACGTGTAGTTTCTGAAAAGGAGAAACTGAAGCACTCAAACGGCTATGCAGCTGGCAATGAGAAGTCGGGTTTTGTGCAGTAATAGCCAAGCTGGGGAGGGGGGAAGGATCAGTGGACTCGGGCTTGCAATTACGACTCAAGTCGGGGCAAGAGGTTCAGAAGAAGTCGGATTGTTTCAAAGCAGGGTAACCCACATAATGATTCAATGGGTGGTTTCCGCTTGCTTTGTTCAGCGCCCGAAACGCAAGGGCAACTGACTCCGCTTGAGCAGATAGGGAAGAGCGCGATGTGCTCCGTTTCATTCCGAATGGCTCAAGTTGCCTAAGAATCGGTTGCTGTAGTGCCCTTCAAGGTGCCCAAAGCCTGTTAGGCTAACCACCAGGTGAGCAGGGGCGGGTAAAGGGTAGCATTTGCAAAGGGCACTTTGGAAAAGCCGAAATCAGATAATTCAACAAGGACGAGACCTTGTAGTGAACCACTCACCTGCTTTGAGTTTAAGTCAGGACTCCACAGCCTCTTGGGTATAGTTTGTTGGCGTGCAGCAGTGACGGTTTTGCGAACACGAAAGCGACCAACTTCACCTTCTGGTTTGGTTTAATTTCAACTGAGTTTCCCTGTAGCTGACGCTTGCCAGGTCTTTCAGATCATCCTTTCAATTCTCCAGAGCCTTCAACATGGGACCGATCCCCGTTCGACACATGCGTCACATCCGTCTAGTCTCATGCTTCAAACCCATCTCAACGACTCTGCCTGGTTTTGACACGCAGCCAAGTGCCAAACTCCTTGACTTCATCCGGCGACTCCCGCGCATGGAGCTTGGATGGAGCCGAGCGATGAGGCGCGGGCTTTTCCTCAGCCTACTTCGAGTTGCTGTCCTTTCAAGGTTTTATTTGTTTGGGGCTGCCGTTTCAAGACGTGCTCAAGACTTCCTCATTGAGAATATCATTTGTCTCCCCAAAAGTGTAGATTTCCCTTGCAGGTATACCAAATTTGCACCCGAATACGTGGCATCAAGGACCACCTTCCACCCGAGCCATCAGAATGGAGGGATGTCCTAAACTTTGAGCTGCCTTTTGAGCCATCCCGCCCAGGGGAAAACGGCTTGATTTCCTGTCAGCATTGTAGCAAAGAAGAACCCAAAATCAGGGTCCCCCAGGAAACGGACCGGAACCCCTTGGAACCACCGAGATTTGTCCTAGGAGCGAGGAGCAGATGCCTTTCCAGAGGGCAGTTGGTCGAACCTCGGGGACCTTTTTCGCTTTTTGAACAGCCCGCTGGGCGGCTCTGAGACCGACGGGAACATGGCCGACAGAAGGGAACCCGCTAATTGTTCAAGACGCCTTGTTCTTTCTAGGACTGAATGGGTGGTGTGGATTGAGGACTTAGGGATTTGAACCCCAGAATTGGTTGGGATACCGTTGAGCGATAGCCGCAGGGCTCACTGCAAGGGACCGGTTGTTCGGTTTTCCTGCCACCGAGACACAGACGAGAAAGTGGGCTGTGTCTTTTTCGAGTGTACCCTCTTCACATTGGTTTGAAAGCGAAATCAGCAGGAACACCACCATTTGTACCAGCTCACCCGCTGCCCAACTTTTCCCTGCGTTTCTTGCGGCCTCGAGAGTGCTGAGGTGTTAGGATCCTGGTGTGAACTGCGATGCCGAAACGCATGCACCTGCGCAATATGAAGAAACAAATAATGAGATGTGCGTACATGTATCTCTCTCTCTCTCTCTCTCTGTACACTGGGGAATAGATAGAAACCATACACACACGCACACACACACACACATCTCTCTCTCTCTCTATGCAATCTACACATACCAGTGGGCAGCCTTTGATGCAGATATCCTCCTTGCCCCGTACAGACATAGTACATACAGTCTATGCACATGTTTGTGTCTAAACAAATCAATATTAATATCTATATCTATCCTATCTCTATCTCTACCTATCGTATCTATCTATCTTATTTTATCGGATATTATCTTCACTTATCATCTCTTATCTTATCTCATGTTATGTTATCTTGTCTTACTTTATCTTACCTACCTACCCATCCATCTATCCATCCATCTATCTATGTGTATGTATAGCTTTCCCACAGGAAAACCTAGACATGTAAACAACAATGCACATAATATATACATATATATACACAGATTATGTGATAACCTACATACACAAAATAGATGGGAAACACAAATGGTCCCGTCCTCGCACAAATCACATATATACACGTAGCATACACATATACACATACATGTACATGTACATGTACATACACGTACACATACACATAAACATGCACGCAGACAGACATACACATACACACACACACATACTATCCACATCCACCTCTACATCCACATCCACATGCGCATGCAAATGCAGATTGACATTCATATACATATGCCGACATCTGCATCCGCATTCTCATAGACACACCCACACATACCGATATACATAGACATGCACATACACATACACATACACACACACACACCTGCACATCCACATCCACATGCCCATGCACATACACATTCACATTTACATGCACATGCAGACATATTCATCCACATACGCATACACACACACACACTTTCACGTACACATACACATACACACAGACATCCACATCCGCATTCACATGCACATGCACAAACACATTCCCATTCACATACACATTTAGAAACCTACTCATAGACACACACACAGAGACATACACATACACATGCACGCACACACACACACATGCATAACCATACAGAAACACACATCCACATCCACAGCCACATGCGCGTTCACATACACACTTAGATTGACATACACATGCAGACAGATGCATCCACATACACAGACTCACACACACACACATGCACATACACGCACGCATGCACACATCCATATATCCACATGCACATGCATATTTTCATACACATTCGCATACACATGTAGACATATGCATATACATGTAGACATATGCATCCACATGTACACTTTGACGCGTATACAGATGCTATGCATGAGAACCGTTTTGGTAAATGCTGTGAAGACTTTGTGCCCATGTGCGCCATCGCTTCTTGGATCAGGCCTTGGCCCGGCGCCTGCAAGCCGAGGACGTGTTACGCGGGTGTCGGAAGTGACTGGAGTCCAAACCTGGCCTTTCTGCAGGGGACCCCCTTTGTTTGTTGTAAAGGGAAACCAAAAGGAAAACTGAAGCCATTTTTTGGGGCCCCTTGAAGAACGACACACCCACCCAGTGGAAAATGAGGTTTGTACCCTTAAAACCCTTTTGTGCTCGCCCTTTTGTATAGTGGCTATCCCTTAAAACACTTCGCGTCGCCCGCCTTGGCCAGCGTGCTTTTGGCTGGCTTTGAGGCATCGTATATATGGTGGGCTGGGCTTTCGAGGGGCAATTTTGACAGGTTTCTAGGGGAATTTGACTGAGTTGGGCATCTTCTGGGCAGAAATTTGACCGGCAGTTGACCGGTGTCTAGAGGGGATTTGACAGGTTTCCTTGACGGGTTTTGCGGGCAGGTTTGCGTTTTCGTAGCACACATGTCTTGTGCCTCCCAGAGCGCAAGGGCGCCTGAATATTTAGTCTTGGTGTGAAGCTCGCTTGTCCTTATGACTTTGAAGTGTGCTTCAGAGCCGATGTCTCCAGCCAACGGTGAGATGGTTTGAGAAGTGCTCCGGTTTAACTCAGCTTTTTGACCTTCACCTCTCCTACGGAACTTTTGACCAGCTGTTTGATGGATCGTTTGACTTGTTGCCCCTCTTGCTTTCTACATTCTTGCACTCATGCCATCTGTGACTTGACTGGGGCAAACCTCGCTCTGCAAGTGTGTTTCCCACGGCTCGTCCGACACGGCTCGGGACATTGAAGTGGTCCGCTCATCTCAGGCCAGCTTGAGCAAGGCGGCGGCGTCTTGAGGTTGCAGGAAAAGGAGGCGTCGCACACAGGTGATTGTCCGGCGTGTGCAAGGGACGTCTGAGCCCAGACGGCTTGACTGATTGTTGAAAAATTCACCGCAGCCGCTGTAGCAGACAAGTTCAGGCAACTTCATTGCACCATGTCTGCTTGAGGCCAGAGAAATCAACCGATTGATTGATCTGCGCACGCGCAGCGCTCCGCCACTCGCGGCTTCGTGCCGTTGCGTCAACAGCTCTAAGAGCTTCGTCCAGTCCGGCCGTTTGCCGTCGGGTTACTGACTCCAGTCTCAGACCTTCGGATGCCAGTCTGGAGCAGGAGGGCCAGTTTTACTTTTGTCCTATGTCTGCTTGCCTTGGAAGCAATTGGGCAGAAACGCAAGATGTGCTGCCATGATGAGCGCTTGTAATTGTATATTTCGGACGTTGCTGCGTTGACGATGTAACCTGCGGCGTTGGGCCTGAACGATTTTGCATTGAGCGGATCTCAGCGATGTATGACTAAGGCCTCATGTCTGGCTGTCATGCCATTTGCAATATGCACACTTCTCAAAGCGAGTCGGGAGGGTGGTTTGCAGAACGTCGGAGCTGTACTTCTACAGAGCGTGCTTCCACAGAGCGTGTCCACGGGCCAAACATCCTTTGGCTCTCAATGCGTCCCTCCTGGAGTGATTTCAGTCTCAGCAGCGGGCGATGCAGCATGTCTGCACTGCCGCGCTGCGTGCCGTGGGAAAACGCAGGGGGGTAGTGCAAAGGAACATAAAAGGTATCAGCCCGCAGCTGTAGCAATGCCAGTCTTGGTAAAGCAAGGCGGGAAGCTTGCAGCAAGTGTGGCCAGTCTGTTGGAAAGAGCAGTGGTAAGGTGAATATCTTCTTCGATGTGTTTCTCGACGGGAGGGCCTGACTGCCTCTTTTCAGGAGGAATCGGCGGCTGCAGGTGGCGAGGGGGTTCGCGGGAGGAGAAGTACGCCTGTGGGAGGATCCGTGCCAAAGGAGTTCAAACACTTTCTAGCCAGTGAACTCAGCGGGTCAGCAAGAAGAGAAGTGGACTTAAGCTCAGACATTTTTTGAAGCCTTTAAAATACATTGGCACATGGGGCGAATGGCACCTGATATGGCTACAATACGTCTGCTAGCGTCTCATTGGAACCCTGGTGCGGCCGGTCAGTTGGTCGGCTGGTTTTGTCGTTTGTTTTGGGAACTGATTTGGGGCATTCCGAAAATCGGGCATCCCCTAAAAGCTGCAAAAGTGAAGGCTTCATGAAAAGGATCCCAACAATGAACGTTTCCCAGAACGTGGTGTTGTGACCGAAAGGCCCCCTGAGAATTGTATCTTTCCTTTCGGTTTCCCTTCCAACTCCACAACAAAACCGGGTACCCATCCTTTGGACCTTTTTTTGGGAAGGCTGTCACTGGCAGCATGCGGCACCACGCCGCACCCTCCATGCAAAAATGAGTTAGATAAACATGGTTTGGCGAGAGCGAGAGAGGCCACAGAAGGAACACAGTCCTTTCGCAAAGCAGATTCTCTGCAACTTCATGGGATTGTAAACGCCGAGTATGCTTGAAACCGGAGACGAGAGGCGACTTCTATCACGAAGTGTGCCATCCACATCCTGCCTGGTGGAAGTAAGATGCTCATCGTTGGGAGTTGATTGTCAGGGTGCCGAGATGCTTTGAGCTCAAGGATGCCAAACTGGATGCCGCAGATGCACCGAGGTTTTCGAGTTTCCAGTTGGTCTTTTTTGGAGGTACTTGACTCGGGACTCGCTCCAACTCTTCCCATAGAGGGCGTGGCAAATTTGCCGCTGGCTTTGAAGGCCGAGGGCCATCGCCTGGTGAAATGCGCCCTCGGGCTCGAGCACTGCGCGTCTCCGGGGAGGAATATTTGGGTCGAGTGAGGCGAACATGTTCGATGGTTTTCCAAAGTTCAGCTTGGACTGACGTTGAGGGGGTGACTTTACTATGCGAGCGTGGAACATGCCTTCTGTTTGTCCAATTCGCCAACCGTTTTGCTTGCCTCGCGAGGACTTCGACCCGGCGTTTCAAGGCCCTTCCGAGTTTTCTCGTTTGGTTTGATACGATTGTCCCATCGCGCATACACACAGCCACAGCAAACATCATATCACATTATATGATAACCGATCAAAGATCCTTTACATTTCAGGCGAGACTCAGAACATCACTCACCGTCCAACCCAAGAGAGGCTGACGGCGCATGCCTCGTTTCCGTCCGGCCGATTTCAGCGGAGATCTGGCGCCATGATCGGCAAGGTGGCCACCGGCCCCATGCGGGTCTCGGTGTCGATGAAGCAGCCGCCCCGCGGTTCAAACGCCGCGGGGGGGGGCGGGGGAGAGGGGGGTGC